>BSXT01001985.1:0-16327 GCA_030267785.1 Phytophthora fragariaefolia | reverse complement strand
CGCGACAGCGCGTCGGCCACAACATTCAATCTTCCAGGTTTGTACTCAACCTGGAAGTTATATTCCGCAAAGAATGAAAGTCATCTCGCCATTCTTTGCGAGATGTGCGGCGACTGGATCGCTGTACGCAATGCTGCGTGGTCGGTGTAGACCACGAATGCTCTACTCCCAAGTAAATACAGTCGAAACTTCGCGAGTGCATACTTCATGGCAAGGAGCCCCTTGTCATGCACTGGGTAGTTGCGTTCAGTTGGCTTCAGCTGACGTGATTGATAGTACACCACACGATCACGTCCTCCGTGATCGTGTTGCATTAGAGCGCATCCGATTGAGAAATCGGACACGTTACACACGACGTGGAATAGGCGATCTTGGTCGGCCACCGCCAAGTTCGGTGCCTCAGTAGAACCCTGCTTGACTGCATCAAAGTCCTGCTGACACTCAGCAGTCCAATCGCACGCAGCATCGTTCTTTAGGAGCTGCGACAACAGGCTATACTTGCCCGCGTAGTTGCTCGAGTACTTACACAAGTACGTGGCGAGACCAAGGAACTACCTCAGTTCCTTGACGTTTAAAGGCGTAGGCCATTCAGTGATCACGCTGACCTTTCCCGGGTCAGGGCGTACGCCGTTCTTCCCCACGAGACACCCAAGGACGGGTATCTCGCTAGCCCCGAAGATGCACTTCTTCAGGTTTGCATATAGTTTGTGTTTGCGCATGAGCGCGAACAACTTGCGGAGATGCCCCTTATGCATCTCCACATCTGACTTCCCATTCACAGCCCGGCTGTGAATGAACACATCGTCGAAATAGCTCGGTGCGAAGTCGCGCACCGAGCGCAACAAGTGCGTGACGCACCTGTTGAACGCCGCAGGGTCATTCTTTAGTCCCTGTGGCATCACGACCTACTCGTAGAGCATACCGCTCGGAGTGCTCACTGCCGTGAGAGGTATATCGCTCTCACGCATCAAGATCTGATAGAACCCATCTCTCAGATCAAGAGCACTGAAGATAGTGCTCAAGGCCATCGAATCGATGATCACATCTTTTCGTGGTATCGGCGTCTGCGCCGGTACCGTCGGATCGTTCAGCTTGTTATAAGCATGAACGATGCGCCACCCGCCCTGTGCCTTCTTGACACAGAACGTGGGCGCGCTGTGCGGGGACTTTGATTCCCGCACTTGCCCAGCCTTACGACGACTTTCAAAGAAGTCGTCGATAGCCTTCAGTTGCTCTCGTGGCAGTGGTCACTGCCGCGTCACGCAGTACTTTGTTCCCGGCACGCGATCAATCTCGTGCTGAACACTTTTGTCCTGCGGCAACTCCGCAGGGGAGTACATCCTTGTACTCGCGCAGGACCTCGTAGAGGGGACTCGACTTGAGTGAGTCCCATCTGCTCGTCGAAGCGTTCCTTCTTCGACTTGGCGCTGAGGGCGTCGGCGCCCTCAGTGACGAGCTGCTTCAGTTCTTCCGCTTCACGTTTCAACCTCTCGACGTCCGAGAGGATGCCGATCTGCACGATGCGTCCATCGTGAAGATCGCGGGCGAAACGCTTCCAGCTCATAGCTGGAAGTGAGGGCTAGCGTCGGAAGGCTCTCCAGCTCCAGCTTCCAATACTGAAGAGCAGTATCCGTACGCGTCAAGCCACTCAGGGTCTCGACGGTTGTCTCCAGTCGCTGTGTCTGCCCGGCAGACACTGCGTGCAACGTCTCGGCCCCTGACCGAGACTTGCGCAGCTTGCCTCGCTTGCGCCGTTCGTTTCTGGTGCGGAACTAGGTTCGGCGCGTATTGTCTTATCCCGGCCCGGCCGTGGACAAGTCTCTCTTTTGGCGCCGGCGGGATCAATCCGCGGCCGCACCCAATCAAGACCGACTTGATTGCGTACTGCTTCGTCGTGAAGCCCGGCTGCACGCACGCAAGCATTTTCCGTGCGGAACGTTTGCAACCGCCCGCACGGCTCGCAGCATCGGCCCCCGGAGCCGACACGCTTCTGTTTCCTCTACGCCTGATACGCGAGTGTCCGTTGATATTTGGACCAATTGCATCAGATCCCGGAGCTGACGCGTCCAGTTCACTGCCCTCAGTGACTGGCACCTCATGTTCAACTTGTGTGTCGATAACTGTCGACTCAACCGCGTCACGCTTGGCACTTTGTAGGTCCCTCAAATCTGATCGGATCTGAGGTTTCTGATTCGGCTCACACCTTTCTTTGGTGGCGCTCTCAGTCGCCAGTGCCCGCGCGGAGAGATCGGAGGTAGCCGCGGCTTGCTCTGCATCCGTTGGGGGGTCGCATGCACCACGACGTGCATGTGCTGCGCCGACAAGGCCATCGCTCTCTGTCGTGCACGATCGTGCGCTTCGCGCAGTCGATCACTGGATCATGCTGTGCAAGCCGCGGTATGCCCAATAACCTATCGAACTTATCGTCTAAGTCAAGCACGATAAATTTGTCCACGAACTTCATATCTCGATGTGAGAAGCGTACGCGCACGATACGCTTCTTGGTTCTAACAACGACACCCGTTGCTAGTCTCACTTCAAACCGACATCGAGGTAGTTCTATTTCCGCGAAACCAAGCCTCGCTAGGCTCTGAAGTCGAACAAAGTTGTTCGACGCACCACAATCCACTAATGCATGATGAGACCTCTCTCTTGTTGAGTTAACCTTCAGAATGACAAGGTTTGGCTTGCCATCTTGCTTCTTGCAGTGAGAGGGACACTCACTGTGGGCTGCAGCCCTTGGTACAGCGTGCCCGATGTCGACACGCTCAACTGCATCACCAGCAGGGGGCCTGCTGGTCGTCTTAGTTTTTTTATTGTCCGTGGCAATACCCTTATCGTCACGTCGGCCCTTAGCCACGGGCACAGACGCTGTGCACTCGCGGGCGTAGTGGCCGTAGTTTCCCCACCGGAAACAATGGTCATTCGTTGATCCACGACGCTGCTGAGATCCAGTAGCCGCCACACTCGAGAGGTCCATCGGTTCGGGACCTCCCGTCGGTTTCACTATCGGCCGGGGCATCTGCCGCGGGACGTTCGCATGCAGTTTAGCCTGTCGCAGGCTAAACCCCTCTTGCATGGCGAGCGTGATCGCTGCCTCGAGAGTACTTGGGTACGCTCGGAAGAGATAGGTCTTTACAGGCCCATCGCTAAGTCCCTTCATGAATGTGACGACCTTTGTCGCCTCGTCTATCGTGTTGGTCACGATGTTCGAGACCAAGTACCGCGCTCTTTGAGCGTAAGTATGCACGTCATGCTTACCTTGTTGCAGATCGAGGAACTCAGCCCTCGATCTAAATTAATTTTGCGGGGGCTCCAACGCTTGTCTGAGCTCCTGCTTGAATACTTCGTACGTGCTAAAGCACGTTGGATCAGTGAGTCAGCGTCCATACGCCTAACCCCTTGCTCGTCCGCCAAGACATGACATGGCGAACGCAACCTTCGACAGCGGGTACCCGCTCGACGATACGTCGAGCCGTAATGGCAGTGTCGACTTCGACAAGCCAACGGAGGAGAGGCTCGCCCTCTCTCCCCGCATAGCTGTTCACGTGGAGTTTCAACGACGCCACGCGCGGTGTGGACGGAGTCGACACCGTAGCGCGAGCAGCGACCTCGCGCTGTTCATTCATGATGAACCCCAGAGCAACTCCGTGTTGCTCTGTCGGCGAAAGCGTACGCAACATCGTCGCTACCGCAGCCTCTCCAATGACTGTTGACAGTCGTTGGAGCGCCTACCACTCTGGATCTGCCAGGTGGGGACAGTCTTCGCGTACAACATGCGTTGCAGCCGCGTTCGGGCTACCAGTGGACATGTTCGTGTCCACAGGCAGGTTCTCAGCCACGCGTTCGTATTCCATACGAACGTGTTCTTAGTCGGTCGTTGGACGGACTACAAAGTGCTACCAGGTGTAGTGCTCACTACTTTAGCTTACACGTGTAGGAGAAAGCGTAGGTGTAGTTAAATTAGATTAGTATAATTAGTTCTGTAAGTATAGCTAAATCTAAATAAAGACTTATTAATAACCTTTCTGGTAGAAAATGAGAACTGAATAGAAAGTTATCTTTGGCCTTGCCTCCTAAAACTGATATCTATAAAGAGAGAATCTACCAACGAGTAGCTGGCCCTGTCTCTGTCCTAATGCATGAGACGAGAACGAGACCTCCCCGGCTCTGAATTGGCTTCAAGGTAACGCGCCTGTTGAGGGAGAGCGTTTCACAGTTGAACGGCTGTACGCTCGTCGTCACGTCACCGACCTTTGCCAGTACCTGGTACAGAGGGTAGGGTACCGTGAATTGACGTGGGAGCCGCGAGCTGCCATTCCATGGCAGCTTGTGGTTTGCTTTGAGAGAGAGTGGGTGGACTAGGTCTGGGACTACCACTCTACAAGAGGGCGTCCACGCCCTCTAAGACGTGAGCGCCCTACACGCAGATCGCAACGTCTTCAAGATAAGAATTAACAAAAATGTGCTATTTTATTAAAATTATAACGTGTCCTTATATTATACAGCATACCGCAGCCATGTTCCTGAATAGTGGCATAAGGATCTCATGCACATTTTGCGATGGATACTATCGGGTGCCGCAATTAGGCACCGTTCCGAGCTGACGGCTCATTATTTGGAAGGCTCGAGGTGTCCTCTTGAGTGGTACCCGCCGTGGTCATAGGAAGCTTCGGGGTACCTCGAGGGTGGATGTCAAGTTGAGGTCCGTGGACTCCAAGGACATTCGGGCAGAGCTGTTGAGATCTGTAAGGTAGCTTCCTGTGTTTGCTAGTCAATCGTGTATTTCCTTTTCATGAGGGGGGGGGACGTGCCGATGGCCGTGTTAATGGTTTAACTCTGCCCAATATGGTTGGTCAGAGGACTTCTCAAAATGCAAGCAATGTATGAACGAAAATCAGAACTAACCTAAATGTTGAGGGCGAGGGATCCCAGTGATCTGGAGTCAGTGTTGGAGGGGGGTCCGTAGAGTCTACCGTTGGAGCTCAGTCGGAAGGGTGTATACCGAAGTGAGAAGAGCTTCGGATGGGACGATATGAAGCGCCGTAATAATGAATCCGGCGGGAATCGGTCGAGCCAGTCTTGTAGTTGTGAGCGTGAAACAGTACTCGAATACCGAAGCCAGTGGCGAAAGTGCGCAGCAAAGGCGGAATAAACGTTGTTGATGTCAAAATTGGATTCAGTGCAGGTCGATCCTCAAATTGGTGCTTGTTGCGGGTGGTCCAAATGACATGAAGTGTAATACTCACTGTGGACATCCAGAACATGTGCAGGATCGAGGCAAAAAAGGTAGTGGGAGACAGCCACTATGGTCGGGATGCGATACACACGATGTCCCAGGTGAGCCGCTCCACAAACAACGCCCAATCGGACCTGATAAAGTCCCTGAGGGGGACGACATAAGGGCATTACAAAAACAAGTGGCGTTCGGTCTCCACCTCCGTACACGACGAGTAGCCACATTGCAAAGCAGACGAAGAAACGCGCTGGAGGAACCAAAAGCGGGAAGTGTATTTCCTCTTCTGACAAAAACAAACCTAACAAGGAGGCTTTTTTACATTTTAACGGGTTTACCCCCCCCTCTCTCTCTCTTCAACCTTCCTACAAGCTTCAACCCTAAGCTACCGTTCCTTGACAACCGTCTCAGACGAGCCCCAGCGTACCAGACCCTCTGGCAGCAGGAGGCATGCGACAGAACTATAGCGCGTATTCCGCAGGCAACCTTATTATCTGGTTAGCTGGTATAGCCCCCTTTGTCACATTTCTCGATTTTCATAACACTGATCACTTCAATGAACTGCACCAATAGTCGATTGCAGCTACGACGAATTGGAAGCAACCGCTCTTGTTGCATTTGCAACCACCACGCTCGTCATCTGTAGAGGGGCTACACATTCGACTAACATCCACCTTAGCGCAACACCGACTAAGGGATACGTTCGGGTGGACGCTTCCCGGTCCTCACCAAGAAGGACACTACAGCGGTTTCTTTCCGACCCGTCCGTCGACCTAGGCTAGTACCCCACTCTACCACCGGGACGGGGTGACCCACGAAGTCCTGCGACGCACACTATCAAATCTCAAGTAACTACGACGTTTTGTTCTCTCTGTTTACGCAGATCTCAATTACGAATCTCTCGTCAGGCGTCTCACAAGCTCTTTAATATCGATTTTCAGTAACTCAACAAACGAAAGCTTTCCCTCTTCGGTGCACAAGAAGGCTCGGCTCCAGTCGAAGAAGAGCAGATATGTTGAGGTTGACACGATTCCTCCAACGTCTAATTTGACTGACGTTTGTTAAGTGTCACTCGAGCCGCCTGCACCGTCATTGTTATTGACAGTTTTGCTTGAAATGATTATGTTGCTTAGAACAAACAAGTCTTACAGGGATGCTCATACCCTCCATGAGTTCCTTAATTTTAATAATTATATATAATAATATTTACATTAAACATTAATCTCATTAATGTCCATTATATATGGGATCTCTTAGCGCTATGACAATGCATAATGTATGGAAGCCTTAAATTTTGCCATGCGATTAATGTTATTATCGGGAGCCCTGGCTGCATGGCCTCTGGGAGGACAATGCTGGCAGTACCAGGTCGATCAAAGGGCCGCGGATCATTAGGGTGGACCGCCATACACTGCACATGCACGTTCACAGCAGCTAACGCCCTCTGAAAAGCTAGAACGCTGCAATTCTCCCGGAAACGTATCCCGACATTCCGGCAAGGATCCCCGTTGCGAGTCGAAGCCAGACACTAAGCGTCAGTCCTCCCATCCACTTCAGCAGGCACACCAAGGTAGTTATCGATAGTAGGCGAATATAGAGTGGTAGACAGTGTTTGGGTGAGCATGATGTCGCGTTACCTCTTCCTCCATGGCACCTAGAATTCAACATTAGATGTGCACTTTGATTCGTCAATAACATACCTTCATATAAGGATTTCAGATAGTCAAGCGCATGCGTAAATGGGGGTTGGGGGGAGCCAAACTGCTCAGGAATCGCAAATTTGGGTGAATTCGATATGTTACTTCGAAATACATGTACACTTACAGTACCTACCCAAAAACGTTCACCTCCGATACCCTGCTCAATCTGATCCGTTCGATTTTCTCGTTTATCACGCCAGGCTCTGCGGGAGACGCTCCACTCGTTTCGACCACCGAGAGAAATGTGGTGGATACACGTTTAGAGCTCGGTTCGAACCTACTTTGTCACCCCCGTAGACTTCATCGAGCCTCGACGACTGCGGCAACCCCCCCCATCTACTCGATTCCATGCTATCAGACTTGCGAGACTACCCATCGACTCAAGCCGAAACGTCGACGGCCTTTTCCCAATATCCGAGCTCCAGCCTCCAACCTTTGCTGTGAGGTTTTTCTACGTATCTCGTCAAGCAGCTGCACGAAGAAGGGTATCTGCGACGTTGGGAGTCTGGCCAGTCGTGGAGAAGTACGTGGCGCAGCGCAGGTGTGCCAAGTAGTACAGGATTTGCGAACAGTTGCCATGGTTCTCGAGCTTATCGGTGTATACTGGTGGAACAAGGGATTCCTGGAATTAAGACCGAACCACACATCAAACCCACGGGCCGCGCCGATTGGTCAAAATTGAACTAAAGCGGATCCGGAATTGCAAGTTGCCACCCTTGCTGCACTTGCAGGGCGTCTAGCTTGGCTGAGGTGTGTAGTACTAGTCTTCCATACCCCAGAAAATATATCCAGCATATTGCCCGATGAATCACGCATCCCAACAGTGTTCTTGCCGACGCCTTGCACAACCAGTAGTAGTCGATGTTGCTCTGAGAATTCTGGTGGCATGCTCAGTGATACACGAGCTCGCTGTCGTGCTCGATCTGCTGAGACTGGAAACGAATGAGATGGAGTTCGTTCCCGCAAAGGTTACGGCGATACACGCAAGGCAGACGACATAGAAGGTGGCGCCCATCGTACGAACGTCGGGAGGCGTCCCGACGCACAAGGCTCAACACGTATTCCTTATAGTGCATCTATGGTTGCTGCTCCTGGAGGCGCTTGTCCTGCAGCTTCATCGCCCATGCTGCCGCTACTCCCAACCAGGCTTTCTGGGCAATGCTGCGGGTGGTGGTGCTCGGCCTGTTGATGCGGTAGGCCAACGAGATGGGCGAGTTGGACAGGAGTGTCGGGAACTTGAAGTAGGCGCACGCCGTGGCCTCCGGATAATTCGTGGGTGTGTGACCTGTACGCGGTCGTGGCTACAAGCACAGTACGAACTCAGGCGAGTGTTCGCGGTGTCTGGAGGTTCTTGTGTCCTCTTTCCAAAAGCATATATATGCTGTTAGATAGTTCTGTGCGATTCAGTGTGCGGTTGATTTGAAGAACCGGACAGAGAAGAACTCCAATACTTAAACTGTAGTATTATCATGCAGTACTTGTAGCTCGCAGAATCATTTGGAATACGCTGTGCAAGAATTCCCAAATTAAAATGAGCCTGACTCTCGACAACTATTTTTTTAAATGAAATTTAAGTTCTTTTTCGAGCGGATGTATGTACATGTACGACACCACAACAATATATGCAAGCTCGTTAAACGTTGAGTCGTAGTGGTCACCATACGTTTTCACACTGCACATTGGACAGCTCGCCGTTCGCTCACGGAAGTACAATCGTGAGTTCGCACGTCCACACAGCAGGGCTCCCGATAATGGCATTAAACGCATGGCAACATTTGAGGCTCCCATACATTATGCATTGTCATAGCGCTAGGAGCTCCCAAACATAATGGGCATTAATGGGATTGATGTTTAACCCCCCCTACACCCAAACGTTGTATCTGACAACATGAAACATGTTGTATGTTTAAGACAAACATCATGTTCTTATAGGGATTGGATCGCAAAACCGGCCTCTGTATACAAACGTCAAGTATAAGCAAATCCCGAGCATAACAGGGCGACCTTCCCGGTGTACAGGGCTAGGTAATTCTGGTACATGGAAGACTCCGTAAGAAACTGTCCCAGTCCCGCTCCCCTTCCGAAATCAGTGGCGCGCAGTCATTTGGAGAAACGCCGAAGAAACGAGTAGGAGGATGCCACCGAAGACCCCGCGACCGCGCGAGACTCGCTGCGAGCACCAGCGGTTCATCCGATGTTTGGAGGGGAGGCCTCCAGCTAAACGAAAGCGAATGATGCAGGGACATGCTGCATATTTGGCTGGGGACAGGGAGTACGACGTGGCTTTTGATGACGACGCACATCCGCCGTCAGCTCGCACCCCTCGACCACAATTACGAGCCTCAACGGGTAAGGACGTGTCGTACTTGAGGGCGCAGAAGCGCACCATCGCGCAGCAGAGGCGAGCGGTAGCATCTAAGACCTTGGCCGGCTCTACAGAGCACGCGCGTGCAAGGAAGAAAATTGATGAGTCCAAGAAGAAGAAGAAGTAGAAGAAGAAGAAGAACCCACAAGTGGAAATCACTACATCGGAAGCTTCCCCCGGAACAGTGAACATTAGCCAGCTGTTGCAGATTCGGATACTGGTCGTCTGTCCCGGGAGTGGAGAGAATTGTGCCAGGATGAGATGGTGGCCTTCGCACAGAATGATGGAAGCATGACGGCCATGCGAGCAAATGGCTGGGAACTCGGTACGTGTAGAAAATGATGTCTTGTACAACATGTCCTCGTAGTATCGTCTCGTATGTGGTGACATGTAGACCCCACCACGTTTTCACAGGATGAAAGGTACCCGAGCCTATACGCTGGCGATTATGGATCGACAGCTGATTTTTTGCAGTTGGCAGAGTCCCCGCTAGATTCCTTCCTGTTTTTCATGACGAAGAAGTTCTGGCGGTAAGTGGCTAAAGCGTCGAACCGGTACTTCCCGCAGAACCTGACCGCTCCTGTCGATAGGATGTATGAGAAGCAAAGGTCACCGCGCAAAAAGTCAACGGAGGAGTTCATCGTGCGTGAGGCCAACAATGACGCCCCACGAGATCATGCATGTTCTGGGCTTGGTGACGGCGCGAATACTGAACCCGCGGCGCCGACGGTTCCGGGACCATTGGTCTACTGTACGGGTTGGTGCTATGCCCCGTGGCACGTTCAATAGCTACATGCCTCGCCATCGGTTCGAGCACATCATGGCCAATTTCCACTTCACAAATAACGCCGACGTCCGTGCTGTATCGGATAGAGCGTGGAAGGTGCGCTCTGTCATCGACACGCTGCAGGAGAGGTTCCCGAGCGAATACATTACTCCGCCCGTCATATCGCTCGATGAGGGGATCATTCCGTCACGCAACCGAAAGAATCCAACGCGGCAGTACCTCAAGGCAAAACCTCACAAGTGGGGAACGAAACTGTTCCTGACATGCTGCGCGGATACGGCGTACTGCATGAGGTATGTACACAATGCGGGTCCAAGGCGATCCGCATATTTTTTGGCCAAAGTAAACATGTTGTATATGACTGTCTGAAGTCTACACGTTGGATGTGCCACATGTTGTATGAATCTGTGGGCTCTGTGGAGACAGATACATGTTGGATGAGCTACACGTTGTATATCAGCAAACGTCTGACGTTGTTCCTGTAGACCTATCCAGAAGCCAACGAGGATGCCGCACTTCTGGCTCCGTTGCCAAGGGACCACGATCCAGTTGAATGCCCAGACTGGCAGATTATCAATGGTGTTCGTAAGCACCGTCAGCGGCAGCGCAAGGTGTGTTCGTTCTATTCTGAAGCGCAAGGTCGGAGAACGCCGTGCTACCAAGTATTACTGCTCTGCTTGCAGCCAGTCAGGCACGACTCGGTACGTTCTGTCAGTGATGAAGGGCGGAGGCGGGGAGTCGGTCAAATGGGCTTGCTGCAGTTTGTATCTGTGCGACAAGGCGTGGAAGCACTACCGTGGAAACTCCATGATGTGATTCCAGATCTAGCACAACAAGTGGGAGAATGGAGCAAAGCGTCCTAACCCGCGCTGCGGGCGCGATATCTAGAATCGGGCTGCTGGAACTGGCGGTGGCAAGAAGCGCAAGCGTCATGAAACCGAAGGAGACGAAGATCAAGAAGACGCAGCTGATGGTGACGCACCTTCGCCGAGCAGCAGTGCAGACGCTGGTGACCACAAGAATGACGCTGACGGCCACGAGAGTTGCCATGATGATGATGCGTAGTGGTTGTTTTGAGTGGCGGTAACAAAGAGAAGTAAGGTTGATTGTGAGAATGAATCGGTTTTGTCTTGTAGTGCGATGATGTGTCCTCTTCCAGCAGCGTTTCTGTTTACTTTGTTCAGTCGCTTGATATAAAGGACACCGCTCTCCCCTCTCAAATGCGATATCATGAACTCTCTTACTACACGAACAGCCGAGCCACGCTGTACATACCACGTGCCAGAGGATTTGCAGAGAGGTCGCATGTCGCGTTTTTCAGAAAAGGACTGCTACCTTAGCGGTACTATAGTGAAATCAAGTGTCCGGTGTCTCTAACACGTTGTATCGTACAACATGTGAAATATTCACTTATTTACGAAAAAGCTTTTGGGCGCTGGGGGTTAATGTAAATACTATTAAATATATGCATTAAAATCAATGAACTCATGGAGTGCATGAGCATCCCTGTAAGACCTGTTTGCTCTAAGCATTTCTAGCGAAACGGGCAACAAAGAGTGGCAGTGCAGACTATACGTTGCCCGAGTGACACTGAACAAACCCTCAGCCAAATAAGACGTTGGAGGAATTGTGTCGACCTGAACATATCTGCTCTTCTTCGACCGGAGCCGAGCTTTGTTGAGCACCGAAGAGGCAAAGCTTTCGTTTGTTGGGTTACTGGAAGTCACTATTGATGAGCTTGTGGGTCGCCTGACGAGCGATTGCAGCGCAAGCCTTTCATGGTGATTCATGAGGTGCTGTTTGTCGAGTTGTATCCTCACACAAGCTGCTTTAAAGCCCGGATTGTCTATAATCGATCCTCCAGCACCTATAGGCATCGTAGAAACATTAGAGTATAATCCGTGTTGTTTGCCGCTCGATGCAAATGTAGAAGTGAATGTATTGATCGCTCGGGCTTACCTACTCGTTGTAGTTACTAGAGCTCTGTCTGGAAGGTCGTCGGTTGCCCAACTGCTTGGGCTCGAGCTCGCATCGGTTGCGAAACGCACTGGCGAGTGCAGCTATTGCTGGGCTAAACCCCTGTAATGGCTACAACCTGCAGCATCAGCTACAACACTCCCCCCTCCCGAACAGTTGTCAGTGGAAATATAATCGCGGCCTACCATTGAGCCGCTGGCACGAACTCACACGTGTCCCTAGGTGAGGTGGAGTGCCTTTTTCAGCGCCTTCACAGGTGTCAGTTTGTAATGGGCCCGAAAAAATGCCTTAACTACCGCTGGAACGTCTTGCAACAACACGTCCGCGGGTTCCCAGGAGTCTTCAACAACTTCCAGCCCGCACCGACGTACTTCAACCTCGTCGCGCTTCTCTTGGCACTTGTACCTCGCCTCCAGCAACGAGTGAACAATGTGTCCCTCACCGTTGTGTGCTACGTGCAATATAGGTCCTCAGTGACGTTGAGAGACGCGTCTGCATAAAATTTCAGTCGACTTGCATGAGCCTCTTTACGCTGGCCCGTCACCAAATTCATCTAAGTTCATCTTGGGGCCACACCTCTAAGTGCTGGCGATGGTGTATGGTTTAATACCAACTGGACGATTTTGATCGCCCGCGGCCACTCCCGAGGCTGCAATCGCCATTTCGAAAGGAAGGCACGACAGCATCGCAGCGGTTCTCTCATGACTACTTCCACCGTGCCGTTTGCCCATGGTCAACGCGCGGTGGTGAAGTGGTGGTGCGCTCCAAGCCCATGCTGAAGCGCCTCAATAACCTTGTGTACCTTGGTCACTCACCCAGGCTCGGCACACCCCAAATGGAGTGAATCAATCCAGCAGTCCTGCAAAGGTAGCGTCTACATCTGCTGCGTCACATGGCAGCAGCCACACAAACTTGGAGGCATCATCCTTTATTGCCTGTACATACTCTTGGTTTGTGTCACTCTCGCCCATGAACAAAAAGTCCCAATGAAGCAATTCGTTCGGGCGCTCCGCATGCAAAGCCTCACAGAGCAGTCTCGGCCGGGGCGGGCCCCCGAGCGTACTCGCACAATGGGGGCAGCGCTGCACAAAATATTCAACGTCCTTTCTCGTTCCTGTCCAAACGAAGTGATCTTCAATTTAGCTTCAGTATATCGGGATTGGTCGAAATACCAAGCCAATAGGAGAAGGGATATAAACGACTCACCTTTAGGAAGAGCATAGTAAAATCTAGATAAAATATAGAGAGCAGATGTAGGATGGTTGTGGAAGCTTCTAGAAGCTTCCAACCACCTGAACAGCGGGGGCGGCACTTCCGATTTAGAGCGCCCTCCCCCAAGTTCCAGATACATTCAGCGTCACCGCGTACCTCGGTGGCCAGCGATGCCTTAATGACCCACAACACAAACCCGCACTTGCACTTCGGCCGCCTCATCAGGGATCCAAATCCTCCCATGTTCATCTTTTCAGAGTTCATCATCGCCCTTTGTGATGTTAGGAGGAGGTAGTGCTGCTCGTTGCGCAGTCACAATTTCTAGCAATGTTGGCCAGACAAACATATCATCCAGTTGGGGCGAAAAAGGCAACGACACTAGTCGAATAACGCAAATAGTCTTGAAGGTTGATAACGCAAATAGTCTTGAAGGTTGATCCCCATCGCGATAGGAGGTCCGCCCACACGTTGTAATCCCCAGTGATGTCGTGGATTTTATAATTGTAGCCCATCAATAGTAGTGATCAACGGTGCAGCTTGTCCGCCGTATACTTTGGCACCGACTTGGAGACACTGTGTGGATCGAAGATGTATCGCAGATTGCGATGGTCGGTGAATAGTGCGAATCCATTTGGACGATGCAACAGATAATCAGCCCGGCGACACGTTTCAACAATTGCGTACGCTTCTTTTTCGACTATGGTCCATCGTTTGGCGGTCCCCGAAAATGAACCACTCAGCATCATCAATGGCTGGTGCTCCTGTTCACTAAGAGGACGTGCGGCATGATCACGCGGAATCTGAGTGATTGCTGCTCCCCAATGTTCATCACTCGCATCACAATAGACAGACAGAAGCTTGTCGGGGTCCGGATGCGCCAACATCAATGCGTGTTGTAAGGCAGCCTTGCAACGTTCGATACAGGTCGATTCGTCATCACCCCATCCGACATCACACAACTTTACGGCGCGCACTTGGGTTTTCTTGCGGCCGCCAGCACGATCATAGACCCTCTCCATCATTTTCACTAAAGGATTCACCAGTTTATTAAATGCGAGTAACGACGCTCGCATCCAGTTGAAAGCGCATACAAATTGCTTCAACCCTTGCCCTTTCGCCGGCTGTGGCAGGTTCGAAAGAGCCGTGCTCCTCGCAGGGTCGTGTCGAACGCCATCACCCGTAATCACCCGACCGCGCCACAGTGCTTCTCGCAGGTAAAAACTGCACTTGTTCGGGTTCGGTTTGTGGCTCTGCTCGGCACAAATCGTCAGCACCTTCCTGAGAAGTGTCAGCAGTCCATCGTCCGCGGCTTCGTATCTCAACAACTCATCAATCCATAGCATCAGTCCTTTGTTGAAAAGCTCAGCAAACATTTGCTGTGCTGTGGATTGGACGTGGGCGCCACTGTTCGTCCTGCCTACTAGAACTCTAGTCGGTGTGATAACTCCCTCTTCGGTCAGAATTGAGTAAACCTCCTGACAGGCCACGGTCATGGCAAATTGTCAAAACCCCTTTAAAAAATCCAGCAAGAAGTACTGTGAAGATCTGCGTAGCTGCTCAAAAGCTGCCTTCAAAATCGGCATTGGCCATACAATCGACTCAACGCACTCGTTCGGGCCTCGCACGTCAACAGTCATGTCGTGAGCTCCGGCTTCGGTTTTATTTACTACGTGGGGAGGAGGACAGCACCTGCTGCGTGGATTCCGGAAACACAGTCCAGCTGCGATGAGCGCGTCAATGTGACTTTTCATGAATACACGGTGCGTGGGGGAATATCTCCGAGCTCGACACTTCGCTGGTACCGCGCACGGCTTCAATGTCACTTCCATGGGTGGCATATCTACCGGCGAGTCGCGACCAATGACGAGACGACATCAATAAGCTGCATGAGTATTTTTTCCAACTCTGTGACAAACTCTGATGATGCGCCGAAGCGCCGGGCTTCGTCGACTTTTCCAGCAATATAGTCTTGATTTGTTCATACTCTGAGGCCACATCACTCGCGAATTCCGGAAAACACGCTCGCTCGCTCCTCCTCCTCCAAACTGCGATTTTCACTGGTTGGTTCTGGCTGCTCTCTCGTTGTGGCGTATGCTAGCACACTTGCCGCAGTACTACCAGGATTATCCTCCACGTCACCCATATCCCACTCAGAGCTGACTTGTTGAGCATTAGCCAAAAGCTTCTCGGGGCTATAGCCTAATCTCTGCATAATCCAGCGAGAAAGCAGTAAATCTCCAACTCCCTCCGGCAGGATTTGTTCAGTAACCCAACAGATTACATTGCGCAGTATCAGCGGGCATCCTGGGGTCATAAATAGCAGATCCAGTCTTACTTTGTTCTCCACCGGAACGGGTGTGTCGTCAATTCCAGTCACAGCAGCGTGTCCTGGGATGTCAAGGTGCGTCAGCCATGCACCTTTGTCAGACAGCATCCTTAGTAATTTAGTCGTGACCAGCGACACCTCAGCAGCGCTGTCCGGTGTGATCGAGGTCTCAAGAGCTCCTATGACCGTGCATGGGATGGCCGACGATACACCAGCAGCCGTCGTTGACTCAGCAGATACTGCCAACACTGGTTTTAGTACTTTCCGGTCAGTGTTTTTTCATGGAGTGTTTTTGCCTCCATCGGACTCGCGATATCAGGATACTGGAATACTCCGTGTGTTTGATCTCCGCATTTGAAGCACTTTTTATCTTGCTTGCCCGATTTTGAAGTCGAGACGTAACCGCCATTACGAGTGTCCATCGCTTTGACAGGTTGTTTGGTCTCTTTGCAGCTCTGGCAATTTTTTTCTGCCCACCGGAAGCTGATTTTGTCTGAGAGGCCGATGTGTGCGTGTAGTTTCCCTTGCTTGGGTGTCCCGACTGCTGTTGGACCGAGATACGGACTTCGTACGTCATAAATCCCACCAGCTCCTCGCGCTTACTACAACATTATATAATTGATGATTTCCCATTAAAATTTGATTACCTGGTTGTGCTAATTCCATTCTAATTAAAAGTGATAATGTTGTACCAACAATACCAGCAAAAGCACTAAAAATTAAA
>BSXT01001984.1:0-18914 GCA_030267785.1 Phytophthora fragariaefolia | reverse complement strand
CCTAAAACTGATATCTATAAAGAGAGGATCTGCCAACGAGTGGTTGGCAGAACCTCTGTCCTAATGCATGCTCCTTATTGGCAGATATCTGTTGCTTTCTGCCAATAGTAGTGCTTCCTACTATGAATGGTGGCCACACTGCATGTGGCCCACCTGAATGTATCCATTAGTGCATATTGCACTAATGTGGAGGTTGCCTGAATGTGTAGCCCCGCTACAGCCGAGCTGCGCGACGTTTTCGTGAAGATGAAGGAGCAAGAGCTAACGGCAAAAGGAGGCGCGCGAGCAAGAAGCTTTCCTGCGTGCCGAGGAGCGACAAAAGGACCGGGATTTCCTCTTTGCGTTAGTGGGGATGATCGCCAAGCAGGTTGCAACGATTGCCAGTGCCCAAAAGTCGTCGTAATACATGAACACCACATGCAAAGTGGCCATTTACTCAATTAGATACTCAGCTAAGCTAGGTGGCGTCAACTCAAAAAAATCACTTATCTGGTTGTGCCCAGCGTGACATGTGAGGCAATTCGTCAGCAGCATGCTCACTGCAACAATTTTTCCGACCGGAGCTTAGCGCAACATCAATGACTTCATGTAGTCGATGAACGCCCACTGACCTTTGAGATGGGCAAACATCCACGCAACGCTCTCGCGTACCGCGCTCATGCGCGTGTTGAACAATTTTTCGGTTTCCGTGAGACAGGCGTTATTGAAGCCAGATAGGGTGTACTTCTGAACTCTGTAGGCCAGGTCGCCGTACAGTACGTAGCCGCCGAAAAGGTCACTCCGCTCATCAAAATGCTGAGCCAATTTGCTCATGCGCAGTAGTGTGATGTCGTGCTGCTTCCCTTCCACTGGCTTCCAGAAGTGCATTGCAAGCCCGTCTGGTGTGGCAACGCACTGGTTGTTCAGGCAAGTGGACTCGCTTGTGGCCAGAGTACACTTGGTTTTGTAGATTTTCTCACTTTCCAGGCCGAGGAGACGGCCGACAAATTGGGTTCTTGGTGCCATCGATGAATCCAAACCTGTTTGATAGCGGCGCTCCCTGCTTTTGGGTGGCACGAGCATAGGTAACAAGGTTCTGACAACAATTGCGCTTGTGAAAGGACAAAAGCCCTTTGAATTTTGCGTAGAGGTCGTTTACTGCGTGATTCACATACCTCGTATGAGTTGACATTTTAGTAATAAGGAAGTGCAAAATGCATTGAGGAGTCGATTTGAAAAAGTTGACGTACCCATGTGCCCGAAGATGCGGCTCAAACCTGACATGGACCGAGCAAAAAACTGCACCATGTCGTGCATCCGGCGTGGGTAGCTCAACCGGTAGAGTAAGATGCAAAGGGCCTCTGTCTTGTGCGCCTTGTCTCGCGCTGAGGGGACGACGTACTCCTGTAGATCGAAAAGAACAAGAAGCTGCGTGATGCCTGCCTTGTCGTAGCGAAATTCCTACACGCAAATAGCGTCAGGGTGCGACGGCAGGTGCAGCCGTAGCGCAGGGATGACAGGACGCTCTGGTCGGGGCTTCGCTGCGAGTATCGCAAACATTGCAGCATCGGAAACCTCGGCGAGAGCACCGAGTAGCGCGATGGTGTCCATGGCGTGTTTGGTTCTGCCAGCCTTGAATGAATGGTCGCACATACCCCTCGAATTTTATCGTATGAAATAGGGAATGATAGGTTCGAGGATGCGGGCACCACTGTACTGCCTCGTGCGACTGCCACCGGAGCTACCGCCTTCCGCCTAGGTGTTGGAGACGACGATATGCCCGTGGTCTTCTTGAACGAACAGGGTCCACATGTATGAGAAGCGAACCGCGGGGGCGATGAGCTGACTAAGTGCTGCGGGGGCAGCTAGTTGAAGTTCATCATGGGGGTGATGAGTTTACGAAACGGCTGCGGGGAAGCAGGGTCGGGCAAACAACATGGCGGTCATACAGGGGCTTTCCGGGCTAGGCCATGACGGGGTCTTAGCGGGCGTAGCGTTAGCGGGCGAGAATCTTAACCGAGGGCAATAAACTGAGGAACGGATCGGGTTTATATTTACGGTGCTTCCAGAAGAGCTAAAAACGACTTGGGCACTCAACGTGGCCAACGAGCGGAGCGACGAGCTGCGTCGCAAGAACGGGCTGAAACTGCGGTGCTTGATGCGACCAAGCAGCAACAGCTGACTGCGACCACGACGCTGGAAACGGAAGACGGAAGAACGATTCTTGTGCCATTCTTCCTTCCACTGGCGATACGCCAACGAACACCGGGGCGGTGCGCGCGACCACCAACACGGTAACTGGGCGCGGCACCGAAATCGAACGAAGTGAGAGCGCCGCGAGCGGAGACGCCAATGCGAGGAGCAACACGATGGCAAACCCTGAGATGACGCCAAGAGCCATATCGGCATAGGGCACGACGACGGGCATCGCTACGTTCACGGAGACTAGAAGTACGGGAACTGGAGTCGGTGGTGGCCAGGACGTCGGAGGTCCCGGACACGCGCCACCAGGAGCCGCGGCTACACATTCGGCGGGGTACGGGGGTTCTTGGGTCGAAGAACAGCATCCACCGCGCCAGGTGGTTGTGCGCGAGAAGTTCCGAGCGCTGAAACTCACGAAGTACAAGGGTTTGGTCGACACCATGCCCGTCACGATGTGGCTCAAGAGGGTACGCGCGGAGGTTCGTCGGCAGGCGGCAACAATGGGCGTACAATGGAGTGACGGACAGCTCTACCACGAGGTGGCTTCGCACTTGGACGGAGAAGCGAGACTATGGTTCGCAACGATCATGGAGTCCGTGCAACCAGAGGGGGAGACGATCAACATCTTGGCGGGCATGCTGCGGGAGTAGTACATGACCCAGCACACGACCCCAGAGGTGTTTGACCGCCTCAACGCAAGACGACAGATGCGCGGCGAGCGGCTTGTTAAGGATGCCCAAGCACTGCGCGAGATCGGCGAACGAGGAGACGTTGACGAGAGCTGGCTGGTGAGCGCGTTCCTCAAAGGCATGTGCAGCTCGGACGGTGCGGCGCACGTGCGCCGACACAGACGTCGCACGTTACACTAGGCGGTGGCTGCGCTTGGCAGTCCCGCATGTTGGAGAGTACGGAGAAGGTTACGGAATTGGGCTTGAGGCAGCGATGGCGCGCTGGGACGGCAAGGAGACCCAGCGTGGCCGCGGGTCATTGGCAGCCGCTCAGCCAACAAACAGTCAAGAGCAGTCGGGACTTCGGGGAAACTCGGGGAATGAAGCAACTGGGTACGGCCCGACGTGGGGCACGGCGCAGAAGCCTGCGATGTACGATACTGAAGGGAGAACGGTGTCGGCGGGAACGTGAGTGCAACGGATTGGTGGAGAGCAATTCCGTCAGGATACGAACTGGTACCTACCGGAAAACAAACCAGTTCAGGCGACGATTTGAAAATTCAAACAGCCGGCGATGATCCGTTTGGAGCACGAGGGAAACGGGCGAGCGGCGAGCACCAGACCCGACGCCAGGCCAAGGTCCTGAAAGTGGAAGCAGGCCACGGCGGCGTGGCAGGAACAAGAGGTGAGGCGAACCCCACGCTGGCGACGCGTGAGGGAAAGCTGCGTAACTACGATCGGTACCCGGAGCGGAGCCAGGCACAGAGTGGACAAACCAAGAGCAGGCCGGCACCGGCCAGGTCAGGCGTTGGCCGTTTCTACTGCGGACGAGTCGGGAACTATGCATGAGCATGCGAGCTGAAACGATCGAATCTAGCGGCTAGAGGCGCAAGGGGAGGCCAAGGCGGCAGTGAGAACAGCGGACCAGCAGAGGTAAACGGCCGGCGAGCGTAAGGGCCCCGGCCTTACAGCTTGCAGGACCTGACCCGTGAAGACTACGAGGACGAGGTCTGCCCCGCGTACGCAATCCAGCGCGTCGCGGTGGTGCTCAAGGTACTCGGCGGCGAGGTGGCCGCCCAGTACGCGAAGGAAAAGTAAGAAGGACGTTGAACGCTCGAGAGGAAGGAGCGAGGGGTTCGGAGACCGGGGATGGCGGCGCCAACGCTACTAACCTGGACACGGCTCCGAGATAACGTACAAGAAGGAGCCGTCGAATGGGGATGGCGCGGGGTTGAGTAGCGACGAGCTCCAGCCTATCCAGACAACGACAACGGTGAAGCCAGCGGAGGAACGACGACGCGTAGTCGCCGATATCCG
Organism: Phytophthora fragariaefolia; assembly: GCA_030267785.1. Lineage (NCBI taxonomy): Eukaryota > Oomycota > Peronosporomycetes > Peronosporales > Peronosporaceae > Phytophthora > Phytophthora fragariaefolia. The sequence continues at coordinate 14,748 of BSXT01001984.1, read as the reverse complement.
CGATCTGTTAGAAGCGTGCGGGTACGCGCGAGAAGGCGTACCCAGTAGACAACAACAGGAGGAAGTGGTGGTGGTACAACTCCAAGCCGTGCGCCACCAGTACAAAGATGACAGCGCACGGGACCGTGCACACGCGGCATTAAGCGAAGGGCGATGGTGCGGGACACCAAGGCACGGGTGCTGCGCGTGCAGACACGGGAGAATGAGCAACGGCAACATGCAGCACAGGAAGTGACGCGAAGATCCCAGAAGCGCGCGAAGAGAGCACAGTACGTACGCGTGCGACGGGAACGGCGTGCTGAGCGGTTGCGCCTCGCCGAGCCGGACGAAGAAGAAATGACCAGACTGAAAGTGAGATTTGACGACTCATTGGGCGTAAACGATGGCGTCCCAGTGATGAACAAAACGGCAGTGCTGCGCTCGCGAACCAGGCGGCGGTACGAAAGACGGGTGCGCAAGGCGCGTGCCAAGGAGCGGTGGCATCTACGGGCGCTGCTCGAAGAAGCGCGGCTTCTTGAAAGCGCTTACTTTGCACTGGGTGAAGTGCAACGGGTTGGTAGGCGCCACCTGAGGACGAGAAAGAAAACAGGAAAGCGCTACGCGCGTACACGAGCGGCAGAGTGTGTATGCACGCGAGCGTCATGAATATCGACGGCGGGCAACGACCAGCGCGAGTGGGGCATCTCCGCGCGATGCAATCTCCTGTTGTCGACTCGTTACCTACGGCAAGCGTGAGATTAAACGACGAACAACGAGAGATCAAGCTGGATACGGGAGCTCGGTTCAGCGTTGCAGATGAAAACGGACGACCACTTGGCGAGCGACTGACCACACCACCTCCGATAGACTACGTGGAGGGCTTCACCGGAGCATTATGGAAAGTGCTGGGGGGGGTTGCGCTTCACGTTTCGCACGCAGTACGATCAAGGGATGACAGTGGATGCACTCCTAGTTCTGGGAGCGACATCAGAACTTCTTCTAGGTGAAGATTGGATGCTGCAGCAAGGGGTTAAGATCGACTTCATCTCGTGCGAGATGAAGTGGTACGCGGACGACGTGCGCAAGGTGGTGCCATTCTGGTGTACCAAGGATAAGCGCCGGGCACAACCAGCCAAGGTGAGGTTGGCTCGGTGTGCACGAGCGTGTTCGGCGACGTGCCACAATGTGGAGTTGGCGGTAGCAGCTCCTGACGGGACGCAAGGACTGTTCATTCTGAAGGCTCACAAGGAGTCTCACATACTGTTAGGGCCGACACTGACGACGGTGCGCGACGGACGCGTCGTCGTACCAGTAATGAACCTCTACTGTCGGACGGTTAAGCTACCAGCAAGATATAAACTAGGAACATGGACGCCCACTGGCGACGAGATAACAGTGCTGGCGGAAGAAGGTGAGTTGGACCACGATCGAGTACACAAGTGGCTCACGGGTATACAATGAGACGCGGGTCCCTTGAGCAACGAAGAGGAGTTGAACATCGGAGACATGAGCACGGAGAACACAGAGTTGTTGTTGCAGTTGTTACGCATCTACCCAGCACTACTTGAGCTGAGAGAAGACTGCCCTCCGGCGACAACCCTAGGTGTCGAGCTTGAGATTCACACAGGAACACAGGCACCCATCAGGGTTCGGCCTCGTCGACAAGCGCTCGAGAAACAATGGGTGATCGACGAGAACGTAGAAGAAATACTGCGCGGCGGAGTAATTGAAGAGGGCCATGGAGCATGGGGCTTCCCCGTGGTCCTGGTCAAGAAGAAGGACGGATCTATTAGATATTGCATAGATTATCGAATGCTGAACGCAATAACGAAGAAGGATGTCTATCCCTTGCCGAGGATCGACGATAACCCTCGACCATCTTCACGGGGCTAGGCGGTTTACGACACTAGATCTGCATTCAGGCTACTGTCAGGTGCGTGGCGCGGAAAAAGACCGAGATAAGACTGGATTTGTGCCACGGCGTGGGCTCTTTTGGTTTGTGAGAATGCCGTTTGGGCTGTCTAACGCCCCAGAGACATTCCAACAGATGATGGGCGCCGTCCTGCGAGGCCTCACGTGGCAGACGTGCCTCATGTACCTGGACGACTTCATTATCTTCACAAAGGGCAATGTGACTCAGCATGTGGTAGAACTGGCCATGGTATTAGAGCGATTGGCGAGAGCGGGGCGCTCATTGAAAGCGAAGAAGTGCACGTTTGCGGCTGAGCGGCTGGACCTCGGCCACGAGCTTGGAGGAGCCGGATTACGGCCGATCGAAAGTCTGATCAATAGCGTGAAGAAGTTCCCTGTACCACAGGACGCAGATGCAGCGAAGAGATTTGTACACATAGCGGGCAATTACAGGCGATTCGTACCGGATTTCGCCAGCAGGGCAGCTCCGATGGCTAAGCTACTGCACAAAGGTGTAGTGTGGCGCCGGGGGGAGTCCCAGCAGAGTGCTTTCGAAGAATTGAAGAAGGCGCTGAAAGAGCGACCATTACCGGTGTATCCAGATGTTACGCGACCGTTCCGACTGGTCACCGACGCTTCAGCTGTGGGGCTTGGAACGGCGCTGATGCAGGACGATGGCAATGAGGAACAGCCCATGGCGTACGCATTCAGAATTAATTCAGAGACGGTGGCTCGATATGGCATATCGGAGCTGGAGTGCGCAGCTGTTATCTGGGCTGTTAAGTTGTTCAGGCCTTATCTGTACGGACGGAGATTCCAACTGGTCACGGATCATTCGGCACTCAAGTGGATGATGACGTTCACGACGTTGAGCGCGAAGTTGCACAGGTGGGCATTGCAGCTACCGGAATAGGACTTCGAAGTGGAGTATCGGCTCGGGGCCGACAACGTCGTCGCCGACGCGCTTTCGCGGGCGCCGGTGAACGCAGTGACCACGGCGGGACAGAACGCCGGAGACACAGCGACGAGGACATGGCGTCGTGATGAGCAGCCACGCCGAGAAGAGGTACAACGGAATCAAGGCGATCTACAACGAGATGCAGCCGGAGGCGCCCAGCGCGAATACGCGAGTGAGACGGCGGGGAATGCCGACCATCTGACCGATTCTGTGGTCCGGCGAGAACAGGAGCGCGACAAGACAGTACCGAAACTACGACGGAAGGGGAAGTTTGGCGTGCGGACAATTTTGGAAGTGAACGGGGTAGTGTACATCGAGTAAGTTGACGGAGGAAAGCGCGTGGTGTTACCGACGCTGCGGTGGGCCATAGCACTGCGAGAAAGTCATGACTCGGTATATGGGTGCCACCGGCAAGTGCCGCAAACACTCACAAGGATTGCGATTAGTTATTGGTGGCCCCACATGGGGGTTCCACGTGCGACGATGGGTGCAGTCTTGCAAGGACTGCGGCTCGAGAAAAGCAAAGGCGAAAGAAGTGATCCCTCCGCTAAGAAGTCAGGGCGTGGGTGAACCAGGAGACAGATGGGCGATCGACGTGGCAGGGCCGCTGTCCGTGACGCATGAAGGCAACAGATACGTGATTGCAGCCGTCGACGACGCACTACGCCATGGCAGCAGCAACGCTGGCACATACCGCGAAAGACGTCGCGAGATTTATGATGGAGAAATTGGTATTTTTGTAAAGACCAATGAGAGAAGTAGTAATGGATGGAGCACCAGAGCTGGACTGACAGATTGTAGCGGCATTAGTGAATGAGCTGCAAGTTACACCAGTCCCCTATCGGCCAGCGTTACTAGGGCTGGTGGAACACTTCCACCGCACGTGGGTGTCTCTTTACGTGTCGGAAGCACAAGATAACTGGGACCATTGGCTGTCCTGCCCAGCGTATGCGTTCAACAGGGCCAGACATACTAGTACGGGGTTCAGCCCGAACGAGCTGATGATGAGGCGCACGCTGCGCACACCCAATGAACTATTACGAACGAGGACAAGTAGATCAGCGAGGACCGGAGCCTTCGCCGTGCAGTACAAGACACTGGTTGAGCATTTGGAGCGGGCTTCGGCGGTGGCACGCACAACACTTACAAAGAACCAGCTTCAAAGGGAGATGTATTACACCAAACGAGTACGAGGCGACTTGGTCTGGGTATTGAAGCCTTTGCGTAGCAGGGGAATTACTAAGCTGGCCCACCAGTGGGTCGGCCCAGCCAAGATCGTGCAGAACGCTGGGTATGAGAACTGGGGGTGATTCGCGAAGACAACGAGGAGTAAATGAGCGTGCACTGTAGCTTCTTAGTGTCGAGTCTCTGCCCGAGCGATTCCCTAGGGTATGTGGCGGATCGGATACTGAGAGAGCTCGAAGTAGAAGGCAGTGACGAGGCAGAAGGGACTAACGCGCACGAAGGGGCGCAGGAGGAGAAAACCCGACAAGATATCGAGGTCGGACTAGCGAGGACCGGCAGTGACACCAGAACTAGACAGCCAAATCTGGGCCTTGAAGAAACGGGACCAACAGCAACTTGCCGGTTAGAAGGCGCGGAGTTAGGAACGACATCTGAGCAACCGACACTTGGGACGACAGAAATCCCGGAACGCGGGGATCGCGGCCTGCAGTTAGAGCAGTACGAACCAGTCACGGGGATGAGACGTCAGACGAGGACGGAGAGTGAGCGTGCGAGCAGCCAGAATGGGCAACGAGTACCTAGGCGACGGCGACAGGAAGCCGACGCCGCGCGCGAAGAGCGAACGTCGCGTAGGCAAACCGCGTGTGACGAGCAGGAAGCCTCAACCGCAACGGCGACTCGTGCCGACAGTGATCATCGGGTACAGAGCAGTTCGTAAACCAACGATGACAGTGAGCTCGTGCAACGGGGGCACGCCCGAGGACGTAGCGATGGTGCAGGCAGCGCTGAGGAAGCAGTTCAGAACGGAGGACAAGAAGCGGTCGTGGCAATGCTGCGAGGAAGAGGACGGCCACGGCGGCCCGAACCGATGCCGGAATGGCCACAGGTGACGATAGCGGGGTACATTGTGGAGCGTGCGCCACGACGAGTGCGGAATCGTGCAGGATGTTATGTGGCGGATCACAAACTGGATTATGGAGAACGACAAGGTGGACAGATGCGCAGACGGTGGATCTCCCCAGAGAATTTCGAGACCCTAGCAGATTCCCACAAGATCGCGGACGATCTTGATACCGGCGATGGCATTTCGTGGGGAGCCCTGTCACTACGGCAGCCGGCCAGGTCACGCACGGATGGGAAGTGCTCATGTCACGGTCGATGTAGAGCACACCAAGCGGAGACGGTGACGAAATGAAAGGGGATCAGACGGACGGTGGCCGAGGTAAGTCAAAAAGCTACAACCACAGGTGACAAGCGGTAGTTGAAGATGGAGACGGTAGACGGTAGAAGATCGCGAGGCGAGCGACGCGTTGAGCAGCAAGAAGGAGTAAGTATGAGCGAAGGAGAGGCGGCATCAGCGCCCGGAACGTGAGGGCTGGAGCTGACGAGAGCGGAGATGAGACTCGAAGAGGGAGTGGTCCAAATAGGAGTAGGAAGGCGCCGTGTACTTGAGGTAGTTAGGCGACGGAGAAGTAAGTGGGGGTACCGAGCGGCGGTCTGGCCGCTCGACCCTCAGTTGCGATTTGTTTCGGGAATAGTATCAAGTCAATATACACGAGGTTGCGCGGTAGACACAGGTTGCTTTCCTTTTGCCGACCCAGGGTGACGGCCAGGAGCCAAGCACTAAGCGGGGGTAAGCGAAGGAACGGCTAGCACCTAGAAAAGAGGGCAGTGGCGAGTAGGGAGAGAGACTATGGGGGTTGAGGCGTTCTAGTAGCGTCTTGACTGAGGGACAACGGGGTTCGTATGTGCCTCAGGGCGAAGAGCTTCCGCGTTCGCTGCATATGAACCGGGCAGTTGCTGGAAGCATCCGGTGGGGCTACCCGACCGCCGGTGCCATCAACGCTTCCTCGCAGCCATCCCGATCCCCATCTGGGCCATAAGCTGTTTGGTCACCACTATACTGCATCGTGCGACTGTCACCGGAGCTACCGCCTCCCGCCTAGGTGTTGGAGACGGCGACATGACCGTGTTCTTCTTGGACGAACTGGGTCCATCTGTAAGAGAAGCGTACCGCGGGGGCGGTGAGCTGACTAAGAGCTGCAGGGGCGGCCAGTTGACAATGAGAAGTTAGTCACGGGCGTGATGAGCTTATGAAACGACTGCGGGGGCAGTGAGTCGACATGCAGACGCAAGTCACGGGAGTGACGAGCTTACGAAACGGGTGCGGGGGTAGCAGGGTCGGGCAAACTACATATTCACACATATTATGTGCTCTTCTTCCACTCGAGCCGGGCCTTCTTGAGCACCGAAGAGGCAAAGCTTTCGTTAGTTAAGGTACTGGAAGTCGATAGTGAAGCGTTTGTAGGTCGCCTCGAGAGTGATTGCACCGCAACCTTTTCATGGCGAATCATGAGGTGCTGTTTATCGAGTTGTATTTTCAAACAAGGGTGTATTCCCGGGGCGAAGCCAAGGGAATTATGTTTTCCACACGAATAATTGTACCGATTTACCGGTACATGTACCGGTTGCACCCCGCCCTGGGGGCCTCCTTGACCACTCGTAGCGAAGGCCCCCTCCTCCACTTCACTTCTAGAAGAACAAGCACCAAGCCGACCAAGAAAGACCCGCCTCTCCTCGACCCTTTTCGGATTCAGCTGATGGTCATTGTATAAGCCGCATATAATGTAATTTAGTTTGCCCCCGTAAGATTGTGGAAATTGCTTTATTAAAGTCCGGATTGACTACAATCGATCCTCTTACACCTATATCAATCATAAATGTAACAACAATAGAATACAATCAGTTGAGCTCAAACATACCCAGATACCGCCTTAATTTTTTTTCAGTAATGCATCGAACACTACTTGGACTTCCCAAAGCTTCACATCTTCCGTTTGCAACGTCAATGATACTGATTGAACGAGAGTTAGGGACTACAATAGCGCCTTGAGCTTCTTTTTTTCACTCGCGGTGGGGATGAAATTAAAAAGAGTTTCATAGTCTCTGTCTATGAGCTCGCGAGTTTTGGTCATATACCATTTGCAGTATCGGTATTTGTATATACCCAAAACGCAACCATTACGACTCGTAATACGAGTACCCAAACTTTGCTCTGCTCAATAACAAAAAACAGATCCGAGAGAGCCATGGAACTTGCAACGGAGGGGGCGTTGGTTTCTCTGCTGGCGGTGCAGCTGCTTCTCCCGGTCCAAGCAGCAGATTTCGGACCTCTCGCACGTCGTTTCACATTTTCAGGACTCATTGGTGGAGTTGCCACTGCCCAAGGCATGCAACTTCCAATCTGTCGCGCTGCTCGACTGCCTGTACACGTGCACGTGTTCAAACATCCCCAGTCCCGGAAACCGCTGCCACGTAAGTGAGAGCGGACCGACCGGTACTACCGCAAGTTCGTGTTCGGCCATTCGCTGAGGCAGGCGGTTCTGCATTACAATTTGGAGATGGCCGCGAGGTTTCGGTGCCGACTTCGGTGGTTGATTTAGCTGTGGGGCTGGACTTAATCGATATCATGCGGACCGCAAGTTGCGGTTCTTGTTCGACTATGACAACCAAACAGCCGCCCACCAGCTTCGAGAGGCCAACTGACACTGTGTGGTGAGGCACCCGATCGATGGCACGCGCGCTCGCCAAATCCCCACAGCGACGTGGTGTGATGGCTGCATCGACACACTCCCAGTGCAAGATACGACTTGAGTGCGGCGGTGATGGCCGGGAACGTCCTCATCGCGAAGTGGCTGCTGGCACGCGGGGCCACTTGGGCCCCACGCCTGCCAGGCCCTTACATCGCACACGACGTCGCGGCTTAGGGAAGACTCGACGTTTGTGCTGGCTGGCTGTGCATTGCCAGCTTGATGACGTTCATGGATTGGTCGTCAAAGCTGCTGAAAGCGGCTACCTCCATGTTGTGTGCTGGCTAATTGACTGGGATGCTGGAACGGTCGGTGCCGCTACTCCTCTCGGATCTCGGTGGTGAGGCCCGTCTTGCTCTTCATGCTGTAGCAGCTCGTGGCCGCCTTGGGGCTGCGCAGTATCTGCACGTACGAGCAGAGACCTCCCGAAACGATCTTCAGCGAGAATTGCTAACTCTGGCGCAGCAGAAGACAATTTGCACCTTGATGACAAACTTGAGCTCCGAGTATAGCGCTGGTGGAGTAACGAAGAGAACCATGGCGACCACTGCCGAGAATGGCATCCTTGATGTTGTGCAGTGGTTGGACACCATATCCGGGACTACTCTAGGCATGCTCACCTACGTCAACACGAATGGCAAGCAGGTCAGTACGATTGACGTAGCTACTTCACAAGGGCATCTCGACGTGGTAAAGGATATGCACACACTGCATGTGTCTCTGGACAATGGTACTAGGAAACGCAAGATAGCCGAACAAAGGCCCAGGTCAACTCCGAGGTGCAGCCGTAAAGTGATGAACGATGCCGCTGCGAATTGTCATTTGAAGGTCGTGACGTGGCTTCATAAAAACAGTTCTGAAGGCTGTGGAACACAAGCTATGGATTTTGCAGCCGCACATGAGCATTTCGCCGTGACTCGGTGGTTACACGAAAACAGATCAGATGGTTGTACAGTAGCGGCGATGGATGATGCTGCAGCGAATGGGCACCTGTCATTGGTCTTCTCAAACATGGGCATCGGGGTCATGTTCCCATATTGACCATGTTCTATTTTTCAAATCGCCCATGTATCACAGAAGCTATTTCGAGCTACGCAAGCGCGGTAAAGGTTTCGAAACAAACGCTAGTTTCCTTTATCAATGCCCCCAGCCATTCTGCATTTGACTAAATAAAAGCAAGACCGTCATGTCTTCTAAGCGCCCTCCAGAGTCACCACTCAACCTACAGCCTCCCAAACAGAAGTCAAAGAAAACACTGCGCCCATATGAACCCCAACATACAATGCGCTATGGATTAGTGCCAACATCGTGGGGTCCTAAAGGTGTTGTTCAAATCATCTTTAGATGAAGAATTTTTATCTACCATGGCATCGATGACCGGGCATCTTCGCCGGCAATCAACTCTGATCATGAAAAGGGCTCCACGTACCCACTGGTAGCTGATACACGATGACTGTCAATGGAAGGGTTCTGCAAATGGGTTGTTGGCAATATCGTCGGGGTGCAAGACTACTACGCGACTAAATTACCCCGTCCACAGTGCATACCACCTATGCGCTGGTGGGGGTTGTTTTTTTCGGTTCACGTTCTTGCCACGAGGCAAACATAGTCTTTGTGAAGCTACAAGGAAAACTTACATTGCTTTCACAACAGCGAGCCGTTCTTGCGAATTTAGTGTCTACTTATGCTCGCTGGACCCGTACGGAGGGTCCACTCAGCTCAAACGATCTCAAAACGATCGACAAGTCCCGCTCAGAGGTGTGCGGCGCCTACGCACTTAGCCTTGCCTGCGCTCACAAATTTATGTTTGAGATAGACCCTTGTGTGAAGGATATGCTGGAGTATGCGACAGAGGAGGACGAAGGTCAGTTGCTTTATGCTGCGGCAGGCAAGATGTTCGTACAAGCCGCGGATGGAATCAGCAGTATTGTTGCCGAGCGTACATCAGATAACACCTCGAGCAACTATCTATCTCCTGTCCTCTCTCGTCGTCTAGTCCAAATAGTCGTACCAGTATTCAACCAACTCCCGCATGAACACCGCCAGCGTCTACTAGTCCGCCTACTGGACGTCGAAGTTCACAGAAATGCCCAGCAACTTTCGCTTTTTCGGCGTGCGTACGCCCGGGACAATATCCTACGTCTCACGTTAGACACTCTCGACGACGAAACAACTACGTTTGATGAAGGATGGGGCACGGTCGGTGAGGGAAACGACCTCCTCAAGCAGTTGTGTGGTGATCTTGCGTCGACCTTCCCTAATACTTCTACCGTGGAGATTGATATTTCGGTTCTTAGATGGGAGAAAGACGAGTACCGGCGAAGCATTACTGAGTTTTCACTGGAGGGTGTGATGCATTCCATGCAGTTCAAAGCTTTGAGAGAGCTTGTAGAGAGATTGATAGCTTAATCTAACCAACACCAATGCATTTCCAGCGATCAAAATACTGGCCGCCCATGTTCCCATATCTTGTTTATCAAATCGCCCATGTAGAGCGCTAACATGGACATAATCGGCTCGTCTATATTTGTGCAGGCCTGCCTGTCAGTAGTTCAGTGGTTCCACAGCCTTTCCAGCGGAGGTTGTAAGACGAAAGACATAGATGAAGCAGCCTCTAACGGCCATTTAGAGGTGATCCGTTGGCTGTATGATCATCACTTGGAGGGATGCACGACTGGAGCTATGGATGGAGATGCTAAATACGTTGATTTACAAAATGGCTCCATCGAAATCGGACGGAAGGATGTACAACAATAACGATGGATAAAGCAGCGGAACACGGGCGTATGTATGCATGTCGTGTCCTGGCTCCACCTTCACCGATCAGAAGGCTGTACAGCCGCTGCTATTCAAGGAGCTGCAGCAAACAACCTCGTCAAAGTATTTCTCTTTCTACACATAGTCTGCTCTCAAAAGTGCACTGCAGAGACAGCTGAAGTGGCGTCGAATCATACATCGGACATCAACTCCTGGATTATTCACCAATATCCCGTGTACAAGCCGCAGCTGCAGACATCGTGAAGGAACCCCTCTTACCACATTTCAGTCTATCTAATTCAAAGTACATAGCTCGCATTAAGTACTAAATAGCGATCAAGCGATCGTTCCTGCACTCTCAGCTTGGTTAACACTAGATATGGATGAATATCGTGACCGTGCCGACATATAACTATTTGACTTGGCCATTGTATGGCCATCGTAGGCCAATCATATGTCGAATGTGCTTTAATAGTGAATAAGAATCCCAGATCATCCTATTTAGACCAATTGACATGCTTAGGGATAGGTTTATTCAATGCCGACACGTGCCGACGATATAATGTCGGCATCAAAACCGAAATATGTATTTATTCCATAATAAATCTAAATGATTGAGATATAATACAAATATATATTACGCTGCCGACAAGTCACTTAGCTTTTGTATAGCCTACGTAATGCTGCTGTCGGCCTTTGGCAATGGTGCTTCAACGATTATCACGAACCCAGCCGAGTTTCCTGGACGCGCCGTCCGATTCATTCAGGACATGGATGAGCAGCCCACACGTGTGATTAGCTATATACCGTGAGGCGAAACACTAGGATATGAAGTAGGATAAATAAATAAACCCTTTATTATGTCAACATATTATTCCTATTCAACAGTACCAACGCGTTGATGGAGGGGTACTCCTGCGGTGCATTCCACCACCAGCGCCACCCCACCAACAACGCCAGACACCAGCAGCACGGCCCCACTGGGGTCGAGTTGCTAGTGTGATACCACGCCGCCCTCCAGCCCCTCGCCTCCTTCAGCTTGTCGCCTGCTCCTGTGTCCATCCCTCGCCGCCCTCCGCCATCGTGTCGTCCACGCCCCCCTCCTTTAGCTCGCCTTCTCCACTGGCAGTCGTCTCTCCTCCTGGGCGCCTCCTCCTCCTGCCCGACGGCGTCCTCCAGCGTGGCCGAGTCCTCCTCGCGGCTGCCTTCTACTGCGCGGCCGCCTCATCCTGCGCGACCGCGCCCTCCTGGGCGGCCGCCTCGTCCTGCTTGACGCCGTCGTACTGCTCGCCGTCCCCAAGCTCGCTCCCCTGCCCCCTCCTCCAGCTGGCGCTGTCTTTTGTCAATTGGCCCTGGTGTAGTCCGCACAGGAGCCAATTGATATTTGACCAATAACGGCATCATCCTTGTTGCAATTGTACACGACGCAGTCTAGTTGTGCAGCTCCGTATCGAGGCACGTGCTTGCTGTGATGTTGTTGAAGTGTGTCTGGTTGTGCGAACTTAATGCGGAATCCAGAGACCTGATTGACCAGGCTGATGGATTTGGCGGTTCTGATTGGCTGATGAGAGTCAACTTCAACTTTCATGCGATCTGCAACCGGATACAGTTTTCTTCTTGCACCCTACAATGTTCACGTAAGAATTAGAAGCCAGAACTTCGTACAGTTGTTGGTAAGCCATGCTAGAACAACTCCTACAAGGTAGTTTTGTTTAACTCAATCTAATACACTTTCGGATTTCCTTCCTAACCAACACTCGACTACCAAGCCTCGTTCGCATAATCTCAACTGGTTATGAGCCCAAGCTATGCAGACACCGTGAAGCTCGTGGAAGACAACTACTTCCACTGGGAGTTCAACATGCGGATGAAGCTGTCGCGAAAGGGATTGCTGGCTCACATTGTCAAGCCAGAATTCGACGCAGTTAGTGACCGCTCCATGGTACAATGGAAGACCAACGATCTGAAGGCCCTTGGTGTGGTTGCCGGAGACGTGAGTCTCACATACCAGGTTTATATCCGTGAAGCGACAACCGCCGCCGAAGCGTGGCGTCTGCTCGAGGAGTAGGTTAACCGGAACACGCTCAAGAATCGGCTCATCGTGACCAAGAAGTTGCACAACATCAAGATGGAGCCCGGAACGCGGTTCGCGGTGCATGTAGACCGGTTCAAGGAGCTGGTGCTGCAAATGGAAACGATTGGTGAAGCGTTAGATGAAACCCGCCAACTCGTATTACTGCTTGGCAGTTTGACGGCAGAGTACCGGATGATCAGTACCGTACTCGAGAATACGCCGAACAGGACCCTCGCGTACGCAATCCAAGCACTTTCAGGTGTTGAAGTCTCGGATGAATCGTCATCGACTCACGCGAAAGCGTTCGCGTCGAAGAAGAAAGAATTTGGCAAGCGTCGATGCATTGGGAAGTGTTTCTACTGCAAGAAACCTGGGCACAAAGAGTCAGAGTGTCGCAAGAAGAAAGCCGATGAAGGACGTGGACAAGCCGCGAGAGAGACGTCCGTCTTCGCGTTTGCGGCTACCGGTGCAATGGAGAAATCGGAGTGGCTCGTGGACTCCGGTGCTAGTTCGCAGATGACCAGCGTCCGAGACAAGTTCGTCTCTATGAAGGAGCTGAAGATGCCAGTCCGCATTACGATCGCGGATGGTACGAAGATCGACGCAGTTGCAACGGGCACCGTCGGATCGAAGTTGATGGACGGGACAACCGTCACATTGTCGGATGAACTACACATCCCGGAAATTGATGGGAGCCTCACTCGGTGGCGAAGCTGGCCGAGAAGAATGTCGTAGCACAGTTCAGCAAGGACAAGTGTGTATTTCGCTATCGCGATGCAACAGTCATGGAGGCGAAACGGAGTGGAAATGTCTACAAACTGAAAACAGTGGGGAGCGAGGTGTGTCGTACGGCGACGACACGTCGTAAGGAGGCATGGGCAATTGTGCACGCCCGTCTCGGCCACATCCCGTACAAGCGATATGAACAGCTGTTGAGCATGGCGGATGGTGTGCCGCGCATCGCTGACGATACGTCAACTGAAAACGTGTGTGCCGGATGTTGCATGGGAAAGATGAGGGCAGATGATTTTCCGTGCCACCCTGCAAACTTGGTGAAGAGTACCAGTATTTTGGAGTTGGTTCACACGGACGTGATGGGTCCCATGCAGACCAGGTCACCTGGTGGATGCACCTTTGCGGTGACATTCATCGACGATTACTCACGACACGTGGCCGTCTATTTCATGAAGGCGAAATCGGAGGTGCTGTCAAAGTTCAAGATTTTCAAGGCAGCAATGGGGAACGCAACAGGCAAGACGATAAAACGTCTGCGTTCGGATAATGGCGATGGGTATACCGACAAGGCGTTCAAGACCTACTTGGACCGAAGTGGCATCAAGTATGAGAAGACGGTGCCGTACACGTACACGCCACAGCAAAATGGACTCGCTGAGCGTATGAATCGAAGTCTGGTAGAGATGGCACGTTGCATGCTCCTCCATGAAGGAATTGATAAGAAATGGTGGGCAGAAGCGATTAACACAGCTGCGTGAATTATCAACCAGATTCCGAATTCGGTAAATGAAAAGACGCCTATGAAATTGTTCACCGAACCAAGCCGCGGATGAAGAACATGAAGGTGTTTGGATCACTCGGCTACGCGCAAATCCGCGACGAGAAGCGCCGCAAGCTTGACCCCAAGGCATTCAAGTGCAGATTCATGGGATACGAAGATGGTGTGAAAGGATATCGAGTTCTCAATGTAGCGACGGGAAAGGTGCAAATCGTGCACGCCGTCAAGTTGATCGAAACGACTGATCCTGATCAGCTCATGACTCGTCTCGAGATGGATGAGGATGAAGAAGCTGGTGACTCGGAGGGTCAACCTGAATTTCTGCCTCCGTTGAAGCCTGCAAGCGACGTTACATCCATCGTTGAAGCCAGACGACAGTGTAGCGGGGCTACACATTCGGGCACATTAGTGCAACACGCACTTATGGATACATTCAGGTGGGACACATGCAGTGTGGCCACCATTCATAGTAGGAAGCACTACTATTGGCAGAAAGCAACAGATATCTGCCAATAAGGGGCATGCATTAGGACAGAGATTCTGCCAGCGAGTAGTTGGCAGATCCTCTCTTTATAGATATCAGTTTTAGGAGGCAGGGCCAAAATTAACATTTAAATTCAGTTCTCATTTCTACCAAAAAGGGTTATAAATACTACTTTATTTAGGTTAACTATACTTACAAGGTTAAGTATACTTAATCTAATATAAATAAACCTACGCTTCCTCCTACACGTTGCGCACACGTGTAAGCTAAAGTAGTGAGCTAAGTAAGCCCACTACA
>BSXT01001983.1:0-22954 GCA_030267785.1 Phytophthora fragariaefolia | reverse complement strand
TAAGTAACTTTTTGTGGCGTGCTCGCCCCCCCTCCCCCCTCCGCCCGCGTGTCTGCAGTGGCCCACGTGCAGTCCGTAAAAAGCGCCCTCGACCCCCTCGAACGCTTCCTCCCGCTCGTCTCCGTGGCGGCGCCTCCATCACCCCGAGGCGCGTTGTGCCACGCTGGGCGAGAAGAGGAAGCGCCGCGAGCGGCTCGTCGTGGCGGTGGGCGGCAGCATGACCAAGTCTCACGCGCTCTCTGCCTCCTCGTCCTCGTCCTGTGCCCGCAGCAGCGCGAGCGCCACCCGCGCCGTCCAGTCCAAGGCCAGCAGCCCCAGCTCCAGCCGCAAGCGCAAGCAGGACGTGGGCCAGCTCGTCTACTGCTTCCTGCGCGAGTACCCGCGCCCCGCGACCGCCCCCGGAGGATCCGCGCTCGCGCACCTGCAGCCGCCCAGCGCCGCGCGCTACGACCCCAGCCACCACTACAACGGCCAGCAGCTGCAGCTGCGGACGAGGCCGCGCGCGCAGCACCACCACAGCCACCCGATCCGCCGCGCCATGCCGCGCCAGAAGGACACGAAGCGCATCGACCCCACGCGCGCGCGCCAGCCCGGCGACCCCGTGGCGGACGCCGAGCCGCACGACGTCTTCAAGGTGAGCGGCAGCCCCATCATAAGCCCCAGGTCCATCCGCCACTGCCTCGAGGAGCCCGAGTACGGGCTCGACGGCAAGCCGCGGAAGCTCTCGAGCGGCGGCGTCTCGCTGCCCCACCCGCCGCTCTCGCAGGAGGACGCTCTGGTGGCCGCCGCGGTCCAGGCGAAGGAGGCCCAGAAGGCCCTCGAGGCGGAGCAGGCCGCCAGCGCCAGCCTGCACGGACTCTCCGGCGTGCAGCTCGTCGTGCACCAGATGCTCGCCACGCACAACCACACGCTCACGCAGCTCGGCGTCGACAGGGCCGAGTTCCCCAACACCAGGCTGTCGCTCAAGCAGGTCGAGACGATGCTGAGCCCCGTGGTGGCGCTCTGCAATGCCCTGCAAGCAGACCACTTCGGCATCCACGTGCCCACCCCGCAGATCGCGCGCACGATGAACGACGTGCACTACTGGAAGCTCTGGGAGTCCGACACCATCGATATAGGTATCTTTTTCATGCCGCCGAACAGCACGATCCCGCTGCATAACCACCCAGGCATGAGCGTCGTCACGAGAGTGTAAGAAGGGGTTTCTGAAATTGGGACGTGTGCACATGGAAGGCTAATGATGCTGCTGTTGCCGTGACCAGATTGTATGGAGCTGCCTCGGTGACATCGTACGATGTTGTTTCCGATTCCGAGATCCAAAGTTTGGAAGCGGGAAGTGAAATCGTCTACGACGACGCCTCCTTCATGTCAGAGTACGTCCAATGTCTTCCTGTTACTTGTCGCTTCAATCTGCACGAGCTAACTGTTACTTTTGACGTATGATCTTCAGTGCAATCAACCCTGCAGAAGGCTCAGTCTCATGGGCGCGTGTGAGTCGTGAAGGACAGTTCAGCTCGGATACAACCACATGGCTGGACCCACGTCGTTTTAACCTGCACAATATTCAGGCTAGCTCCGAGATCGGCTGTGCGATGCTGGACATTATGGTGCCTCCTTATGACAAGTACGTTCAGACTATTACATCTCTTGACAGTGGTGTGAGCAGGATACTAACCGCATCTGTGCCTGCTGCAGTGCTAACCGAGATTGCCATCACTTTAAAATTTTGGGGCAAAA
Organism: Phytophthora fragariaefolia; assembly: GCA_030267785.1. Lineage (NCBI taxonomy): Eukaryota > Oomycota > Peronosporomycetes > Peronosporales > Peronosporaceae > Phytophthora > Phytophthora fragariaefolia. The sequence continues at coordinate 21,217 of BSXT01001983.1, read as the reverse complement.
AATGGTGCGCAATGAGCGGATTGTAAAAATGCTGGAGTGCATTAAGCCCGACAATCACATGGATCCCCCTACCTCGAACGGCACCGCAAATTCCTCGCCAACCTCCTCGTGAGTTTGAGTTGCGTGCAGTAAGCTCGGTGGATTTTGCGAAGAGGTCGTATCTGGTTCCCGCGTTTCCTGTAATCTTCCGTGTCAGCGCCGTACCGACCGATTCCTGGTAGGGCGTTGGGTTGGATGCACTTCTATTGGGTGTTCGTGTCGAACATGCGTGGCAAAAATGAAAGAACCAAGTAGTGAGCGGCGTGTTAGAAATCGAGCAGCAGCAGATCAAAGCGAGCGGCGCGAGTCAGTCGAACGAACGTCCAAGGCGTATTGGTATTATTATTATTGGCTTTGGTCTGGATTTCGCATTGTTGGTGTGTTCATCCCTTCTTGTAGCGAGAGTAGAGCTGAGAACTTCCGGATGAATGCGAAGCGCAAAGCGAGCCAAATCAAAAGATCCAGTAAAGTGTGTGAAATGAAGCCTTGTGATGGACGTGTTTATCAGTGTGTTAAAACACGTTTTGTGTACAGTTTTGAGTTTTCGACCATCAAAACCAAGGAGCCAATGCATACACAGAGTTTGATTGATTAAACCGCTGATACAGCGGATCAGGCTATAATAGCTAACGAACTCTAGAATGATAAATACACAGACGACAGCAAAGTGACGACGAGGTACGGCTACAGTTGAGTAGTCCCGCCGCCTTCTTGGAAACTGGCCGAGCCATCTTCAGCACTGCTGTCTCCGGGCACCGTCGATCGTATGTTCTTGTCTTCCACCAGAGTAGTCTTGGGCGTATACTTGAACGAGCGGTACTTGATGCGGAGAGGGGCATCGTCGAGACCCAGCGCATTAATCACTTGCAGCTGCAGTCTTCCGTCCATGAAGCCTAGCAGCTTGCGCACACAGAAAATTGCGGAAGCGTCATCATCAATCTGGCCTGATCGTACACGAGCAGCTCCGCCAAAATCATGACGATACCACTCACACACGCGTGGAAGCACGATGGTGTTGGAGTCTTCCTTCATTTCCAGGTAACCTTGGGCATTACTACGCTTCAGAAGCGAACGCAGCACGGCATTTAGCTGGTCATGGACATTTTCCGGTTCGTAAACCACGATCTCTTCGCTTCCCATGTGATTAAGCACCAGTGCCAGGCTTAAGCGAAAATCTGGGTGCTGAAGCCCAAGGTTGTGCAGTCTGCAGGCTGGATCGTTGGCTGCCGAGATACTACTGGTCAAGCTCAGGTGCGGTAGCTCAGCGCGAGGTAAGCGCTTCCGAAGAATCACGTGCTCAATTTCAGCTAGCGACAGACTGACCTGCTCACCTTCGGGACCTCGACTTAACGCGTAGCAAGTTCGTGAAAGGAAATGAGCCCACTGGCCTTTGCCGCGCGGAAATCCGTGAGCGATCATAGCGTGTGCGAGGACTGTGTGGTATAGATTCAGGTAAAAAGCTACCTGCTCTTCATGCGAACCTGAGTCCTGCAGTAACTGTAAGTCCACTGCTCGAAGCGCACTAGCATCGTCCAAAAATGCTAACACGTCGGTCACAGAGAGGTGTTGTGCGTTGTTGAGAATGTGAAGCGCGCGCCTCAGCGTGCGTTTCACAAGCTCCATGGCGCCAGGAATGTTATCCACAGAAATGGTTTCAGCGCCCTCTCGGCTGGTGGCGTCACTGCTCGACAGACCTTGCTGTTTCAGCTGCGGAAACAGCAATCTTGAGTTGAGCTCGACGCGGTTCGCAGGTCGAAGAGCAGTGGTGGCTGCAAATCCGATGTACATCTCGCCTCGAAGTGCACGGTCAAAGTTGGTGTTGGGATTGCAGCATTGTAGCATACCTCTCACCCAGGCATCTCGAGTAGACGCCGTACCCACACACAACACGATTTCTTCAGCAAACGTGCTAATCTGCAGAGCAAAAGCTCCGTCAACACCACCAAAACCATCGCGATATGCAGCGCTTGACGGTATTTCCACAGATCGAACCCCGATAATGTGAGAGCAGGGCACCTGCTTTTCAGCGCTGGAAGCAAACGATCGGTAAAATAGCAATGCATCCTTCGTCAGCAGTAACACTTCTTGTCGTAGTAGTTCAACAGCGTTGTAGCGATACACCACGCCCTCACAAACGACGCCCATATCTTCACGGTCACGGCGGCTCAAGTTCACACCAATTCGCGATGGGGACAACTTGGTGTTGGGAGTATACGACTCCTGTAGTCGTTGACGCTTCATAAGACACTTGTAGAGCGCAGCGTGGGCTGCAACGAGACGGCTCTCGTCAAGACTTTGCTTTTCCTCACCGTCGTTTGTTCCGTCTACTGTTTCAGTGTCACTTGGGGAGTCACTGGAGTACGCCTGCAATACTGAAGGTGGAAGCCGCTCACCAGCCAGCTTCTGCAAGTGCATCACGACCTGTTGTGCCTCGGTCGATATGGTGCTGTAGCTGCCGATTCGTGAGCGACTGTGAAAACGCAGTTTAGCCAGCTCTTCTGCTGCCTTGCCGGTTGTGGCGGCGTGGCGACCCTGCAGGACGTTGCGCAGTTCGTAGCTGCTTACAATTGCGAGTCGGTAGCGGCACCGTGGCTTCGGCAGCTCGACATCCCCATCGATCACCCCCTCGTCGTATTCACCGACCTTATCTTTCACTGCGAAGATATAGTGCACACGACGAACATCCGACGTGACGTCCACTTCCTCCATCCAGCACAGATACGAGAACGAGAGCTGCCCGAGCCGTCGCGCGTGTTCACGCCGCAAGAACGCAGCGTGTTCCTGCGCCAGCACGGGGTCCTCTTCCGTTAGCGAGCTGGCATCGCTGAGCGTCGTGCTCATGGTGCTCATCTCGGACCCCATCAAGCTCAACCCGGTTCCAGATACCGTCGAGGCTCTCCCGCTGCCGCTGCCACTTCCGCGCCCAGCCCCTTCTGCGACTGCCTCCTCCGCCGCCAGCAGCTCCAAGTCGCTGTGCAAGTGACGCCGGCGCTTGTCGTACCTGACCTCGAACGAGAAGAGGTAGTCCTTGTCTCGCTGGCGGTGGCTGTCCGACGGAGCCGCGTCCGTCGCGCGCACGTCGTACGCCACGAGCCTCAGCGGCAGCGAGTCGAAGAAGCCCGCGAGGTCCATGGCGTTGAGTCCGCCGGGCAAGTTGGCCGTCTCCCAGCGCGTCAGGTCCACGTACATGGTGTGGAAGTCGAAGGTGTAGGTGGGCCCGACCTCGAACTTCTCGGCGCCGAGCGGCGTGCGCCTCCTGCTCCGGCGCTGCTCGTCGCTCTCGCCAAAGTCCGCCGTGCCCAGCTCCGGGGGGCGCTCGGCCGCCGCCGTCTCCACGAACTGGTCCACGGACTGGAAGAGCGGGAAGGCCACGGCGGGCAGCTCGTCCGCGTCGCCGCCGAAGCTGAAGCTCACGCGCCCCACGAGCCGCCGGATGAGCCCCATGATGACCAGCGCCACGCTGCGCGTGAGCACGCCCGGCGCGATCCGCGCGGGCAGCTCGCCGCCCAGGAACACGGGCCCGCGCGGCGCGCGCTTGAAGCGCCCCTGCACCTGGATCCAGAACATGCGGCGCTTGCCGGCGAACAGCGCCGCGTAGTGCGGGTCCTCGGGCTGCGTGCGCACCAGAAACAGCGCGCGCCCCGCGAAGAGCTCCGTCTCGAAGGCCACGGGCGCGCGCGCGTTCATCTGCACGTCCGCGCGCGGCGGCGGCGGCGCGCTGCCCACGTCGCTCACCACGAGGCTGGCCACGCGGCGGCGCGCCGCGCGCTGCAGCTGCGCGTCCGCGTCGGGGTCTGCGTCTGCGTCCGCTTCGTCGTCCTGCGGGGCCGGCGCCGGCGCGCGCGCTGCCGGCAGCTCGTCGTCGTCCTCGGTGGACGCGTCGTCCTCCAGAGCGGACGGCGTCCGCTTGTCCGCCGCCAGCGCGCCGCCGTGCTCGAGCAGCACGAAGAGCAGCAGCGCGCCCAGCAGCCCGTAGAGCCCCAGCACGTAGTGGACGGCCACGCTGAGCACCGCCAGCGCCGCCACGTCCGCCAGCCAGTCCGCGTCCCCGTCCGCCATGGCGCGCTCTCGTCCGCCCGCGCGTCCGCCCGAGGTGGATGGCGCTATTGTGTCTCGGAGGGTGCGCGCGGTTCTCGCGGTAAGGTTTGCTGTCTGCCCGGCTGGCTAAAGGCAACTGGTGCGTTCGCAGGACTGTGTCTGAGTGTCTCTGTGTGTGCAAGCGGCGGAGGCGTCAGGGATGCGTTGCTCTTTACTGTAACGCCGGGGGAAACGAACTGATATCGACATGGAAAAGATTGCTGCGGCCCCAAAAATTGGGTTTCGCAACTGATTGTGCGCGCGTCACGGCGTGGCGTGGGACGCCGCCAACTCAGACGGCAGACGGCTGGCTGGCAGCGCGCCAAAACCCGTCCAGCGAGCGCTCCTGCAGCGCGTCGCAACTTGCAGCGCTGAAGCAGACTCGTCGTCCTCCGCGCCGTGCTGGTGTTGCACGCGGGCAAGTTGCAGCCCGTGGCTGGCTGCGGCGCTTCAGTAAAGATCGCGACCGCGACGACGCGACGCCGACGCGGCAGAGAGAGAGAGCGGGCCGCCCGGTTTCGTGGCGTGGCGCACACCACGGTTTCCCCGGGCTCCCTGTTAATTCCGAGCGCCTGGGCCAGTGCTTGACGTCGCCTGCGTGGCGAGCGTCCGCCGGCGTGTCCACAATCGAAAGCGCGGCCTGATCCCCTCCACCCAAGCGCGAGCGACCATGAAGCCCCGCGACGCCGCCTTCGTGGTGGACCACCGGCGCCAGTTGGGCGGGGCGGCGGCCCTCGCGCCGCGCCGAGACGCCGACAAGACGAAGAAGAAGAAGCGCGCGCACAAGGCCGCGGCCTGCCAGCAGCCGCCGCCGTCGACGCCGCAGTCGCCGCACGGCAAGCCGCCGGCCGCCGCGCAGCTGCCGGCCAAAGCCGCCAAGAAGCAGGCGCGCAAGAGGGAGAGCAAGGCCAAGCAGCCGCCGGAGCAGTGCAGTGTCGACCTGCTGCGCCAGGACAGCGTCAAGAGCCGCAACCACAAGCTCGTGCTGGCGCCGAGCGCGGGCCCCGCGCCCTGCGCGGCGTCGCGGCGGGCGGCACCCGGGAACTTCCCCAGCTGGGGGCCCAAGCACAAGAAGGAGCAGGCCAGGCCCCCGCTCGCGGCCGGGGCGGCGCAGCGAGCCGTCACCCGCGCGCTGCACGACGAGATCCTCGAGTACGCCGAGTACACGCGGGCGACCGTGGACAAGATGGCCGTGCACATCGAGCAGATGATCGCCAACGTGCGCGCCAGCGTGCTGACGCTGTGGCCGCAGGCGCAGGTGGAGACGTTCGGCTCGTACTCGACGGGCATCTGGCTCCCGAGCAGCGATGTGGATCTGGTCATCCTGGACGCGGCGGGCGTGAGCGACTCCCAGATGACGGCCGAACACCTCAAGGAGCTCGCCAAGGTGCTGGAGAAGAAGCAGTGGGTCGAGTCCTTGCTCGTGCTCGACACGGCCAAGGTGCCGGTGCTCAAGCTGGTCAGCGCCGAGACGTCCGTGCCGATCGATATCACGTTCGAGTCGGCGGCGACGCACAGTGGACTGCTCGCGCGCGACCTGATCAAGCGCTATGCAGAAAACATGCCGGAGCTGTACCCGCTGGCTATCGTGTTCAAGCAGCTTCTGCGCGAGCGGGATCTGAACGACGCTTACACGGGAGGACTCAGCTCGTACTCGGTCGTGCTTATGATTATCCACTTTTCCCAGCTTTGGAGAAATGGCGAGTCGTGCTTTGAGGCAGCTTCTATCTATGCGTCGGGATCGCTGCCACCCGCGCCGTCTGTACTTGCAGCAAAAAAACAGGAGCTGAAAGCAGGGCGGATACAGGCAGAATCGTCGTCAGGAAGCAGCAGTAGTAAGACCAGCAGCGATTCTAATGCTGCTGCGATGAAAGGGCAACAATCCGAGCCAGGTGTCACGAACGGCAGCAGGTTATTGAAGAAGTCAACCTCGTTGCCATTGCCAGCGCCCACGTCTTCCTATGCTGCTATCGTGGCGCGTGCGAAGCAGAAAGCAACCGATGATAGTTCTCGTGGCAGTTCTGCTGAGCCACGATTTAGCTATGCGGCAGTGGCAGCAGGCATTGCGAAAGTGTCCGAGAAGAAAAAGCCTGCCGGACCACCACCCAGCTACGCTGCAGCGGTGTCGGCCCCAATAGGATCGTCGTCCTCCACAGCAATACGCACAAGCGTTACGATCACGAAGAGGCAGGCACAGGATGTCCGCCAGCTCGACGCCGTCAGCGTATCGAGTAGCAACGCTGATACGGAAGACTCTAGCTCGTCGTGCAGCCATTCATCCTCCACAGAAAGCGATGATGAGTCAGCAAAGACTCAGCTCGAGCAACCCCCTGTGTCTCTCGGCGAGCACACACTGATGATCCTCGAGTTTTTCGGCATCATTTTCGATTACCGCAAGAACGGTTTGTCTGTGCGTGACGGAGGATACATTTACAGGCTCGCGGATAACCACCGCTCGCACATCGGCAAGCCAGCGTTGGTGATAGAGGATCCAATCCACCCCGACCGCAATGTGAGTGCCAGTAGCTTTGCCTTTTCCAAGGTCGTGGCACTGTTCGAGGATTCCTACTACGCCCTGAAGTACTTCCGCGCGTCCAAGTTCGCACCGTCGGCGCTGAGCTGTTTGCTCAGTACCTCTGGCCACACAAGCCACTCCAACCACAGCCACAGTAAACTGCAGGCTGTCCGATCATAGCACCGCTAGTTGGCCGTCGAAGTTGAGCGTGCGTCTGGATGAAATGAAGGGGGTGCAGCCTTCCATGTTGTACAAGATTTGTGAGCCACGTTGAAGCATGCAGGGAAAACAAGTAGTTAGTAATTTGTAGTCTAGCCGGCAGGAGAAACGAAGTAAATACACGGAGAAAGTGAGAGTGTTAATGCAAGTTGCGTGAGGAACATTCGCAGTATTATGACTCGTTGCTGAGATGCTGCATATTTACATCAATCAGTGCTTGTCAACCACAGGGATATATTGACCGCGACCCGCAGTTTGATAATCTCCAAAGTGCTATGAAGCTGGTCTGTGCTATCGTTGGTGCGCCAGGAGACGTTTTCCAAGTGGACACAACGGAGGATGAGTCCGTGGCCGGTTTGAAGGACGTGATCAAGGCGAAGAAGCCGCTCTTCTTCGGTTATATCGACGCGATGCAGCTTGTGCTCTACCTAGCGAAGAAAGATGGCGCGTGGTTATCATACAATGATCCGGCGACGCAGGAGCTGCGGAAAGGAGTTCTTCATCCCAATGTCCAGACGATATTCAATGCTAACCCATTATGGGAGACATGGCCAGTTGGAAACGTACTGGAAATTAACCACATGACTAAACCGAAGTCGAGACAAATTCACGTGCTTGTGAAGGCACCGGACTCCTGCTTGAAGGCGAACCGCTATTAGTCGCTCGCTGTGCGCTGAAGAAGAGTCGCAACTATGGAACGGAGGTACATATTGTCGTGTTCACGTGGACGCTACCGGAATATCGAGTGTCTATAGTCTTTTACTACCGGTAATCGTAGTGTGACAAGATCACGACAGAACAAGTGATAAATTGGTACCGTGTGCTGTTGGCCCGCTTGATTCGCAGTTCATTTCGGTCGTACTTTTTTATACGGACGCTTGGCCAGTAGCGATATTGAAGATGCGTCAGAAGCAAATAGCGATGGTCCATCACTGATGGAGAAGGCCGAAGCAATCTATAAAGCGAAGTATGCAGAAGCTCTTGATGCATAATTCGTTGGGTTTACTCGTGGTATGTATGAATGCTACCGGTATAGGGTAATAAAGGTCGAAGGTTTCTTGCTTATTGCAGGATTGTGGCGTACATGGCGGGGAAAGGGTTGGCTTATGCCCAAAACATTTTATGAATTCCTATGAGCATGTCAGCTTGCTTGCTACCTTGCTGCAGATATGTCCTAGCCCAGTGCCACTTCGTCGTAGACGGCATCAGCGCCAAAGCGTATTTCCTGGGTTCTTTAGCATGGACGCATTCAATAAAAGCAAAGTCAAAATCCCACCATCACCTGAAGGTCAACCCAGGACGCTCGAAGCAACACTTCGGCAGTTTCCGTTCGTATGCGCTGTTGGATCCACTGTTTATAAAGAACTAGATGCGACTTTGTGGTCGGATTGGGTATCTAGCGTAACTCCTTCTGCTGCCCCCGTCTCGCTCAGTGAAGCGAGACTGCGGTAGAATCCTATCATTCAAGTGCTTCTTCTGGTAGGTATGAAAGTTAAGGTTCTACCGACATCTTCGCAAAGATCTGAACACTGTGCCCAAGATTTCCAAGTCAAAAGGTGGAACAGAGACGAGGAGATAATTCCTAAAAGTAGAGAGCGTTCAGATCTTTCCGACTCTGAGCATACTTTTCATTTGCTAAAATCCTCCCGCTGCTAGCCAATCATTTGCTACTCAGGTCCTGTTGAGGCGCCCCTTGGGATGACACTTTCCTTTTGACGATGGGCCCCAGCGAATACCCCTTCTCCACACCAACGGCTACCGCCTAAGAGTAGCTGTGGCCTTCATCAAGCGGCCTTTCGGGTTGTCTATCCGTGTGTTCGCTCGAAACCGCGGTCTCAAGCTCGGTATAGCAAAATGCGTGGTTTGATGAAGTGGGATGCAGGAATGGATTGATCGATCATTCAAGCCTAGTGTAACTAATTATTCTCTTTTGATGCTCAACACACTGAAGACCTACAAGATGAACAGCGTACTGGACGGATTGGGAACCATGGGAGCCAGCGTGCACTTGTGCCGCCAGGATGCACCGGAGTTGCGCAGCCCCTTGCCTTTGGGGTGATGTCGCCACTAAAGACACACATCCATCAAACCTGCGCCCTAGCTGCTGTTTTGAGCGCCTTACCAACTCGGCTGAGGCCGACGCTGCATGCTCGATCATGCACTTCGCGCCCTCTGCAAAATCTCCTCCGACACTGTGCATCACTCTTTTGACAAGGAGGGCCATTCTTCGGCTGTACCACTACTGACGTACAGTGCATGCTAGAATAAGTGAGGCTGATGAATGTAGTTGACGCCCAAGACAACGACACCTCTCTAATTGAAGAAGTGATACTGTAAGTGGGGTAGACGAGATTCCAATCGAAGCGATCAGTGTTTAATTTTCATTGGTCAAATACATGCTGGAGTTTTCCAAGTCAGGTCAAATCCTTGTAGAATCTCTATTTTTAGTAAGTGTTCAGATCTTTTTGCTGTTCAGATCTTTGCGAAGATGTCGGTAAACTACATAACTGAAGGTGTGTTTGCAGGTTGAGCCAGAATATGGCTAGGAAGTGAGTGCGTTAACGCAAGTTGCGTGAGGAACATTCGCAGTATTATGACTCGTTGCTGAGATGCTGCATATTTACATCAATCAGTGCTTGTCAACCACAGGGATATATTGACCGCGACCCGCAGTTTGATAGTCTCCAAAGTGCTATGAAGCTGGTCTGTGCTATCGTTGGTGCGCCAGGAGACGTTTTCCAAGTGGACACAACGGAGGATGAGTCCGTGGCCGGTTTGAAGGACGTGATCAAGGCGAAGAAGCCGCTCTTCTTCGGTTATATCGACGCGATGCAGCTTGTGCTCTACCTAGCGAAGAAAGATGGCGCGTGGTTATCATACAATGATCCGGCGACGCAGGAGCTGCGGAAAGGAGTTCTTCATCACAATGTCCAGACGATATTCAATGCTAACCCATTATGGGAGACATGGCCAGTTGGAAGCGTACTGGAAATTAACCACATGACTAAACCGAAGTCGAGACAAATTCACGTGCTTGTGAAGGCACCGGACTCCTGCTTGAAGGCGAACCGCTATTAGTCGCTCGCTGTGCGCTGAAGAAGAGTCGCAACTATGGAACGGAGGTACATATTGTCGTGTTCACGTGGACGCTACCGGAATATCGAGTGTCTATAGTCTTTTACTACCGGTAATCGTAGTGTGACAAGATCACGACAAAACGAGTGCCCAATATCCACAGGTATTTTGCTGTTGACCAGTACCGGTAACCTGCACGGTGGAGCACTTTTGAACACATCAAAAAGAAGAGGAAACTACTGTAATATTTACTGCAAGTGCCCTGACTCAATCGCTAATTACTAGTACTCGTGCATCTTATCACTTCACGGCAAATATAGACTTTATGAAATATCCTGCACTGCGGCACAAGACACCGCATCTGCTTTTTCAGATTCTATGGGTGAGAAGCAAGCTACCTCATTCTGGTCTAGCTCGTGCTGTTGGATTAATTTACGTGGGCCCGTCCGCGACGAGCAATTCCAATCGCAAGGACTGCGACGGATGCTCCCAGCAGCGCAACCCCAATAGCCTGCTGGTGCTCGTCGATCAAGTTGTTGGCACGAGCAAGCCACAAGCTAACCGAGGATGTCTCAACAGTGGCGTCCCCACTTTCGATGTCCGAGTTCGAGGAAGCCTTTTTGTTCTTGCGCGGGCTCTTGGCCCGCCGGGATCCAATATCTTCAATGTCGCGCTGCGCAGCCTTGCCGTCAGGCTTACTCTTCAGCGCCAATTGCCCACAAGCGCCGTCAATGTCCGTGCCGTGATTTTCGCGAATCGTAGCCTTGAGGTTGTACGGGTCGCGAAGTACAGCGTGAAAGGCACGGATGTCCTCCGGAGATGGCGAATGGAACTGTGCGCCGACATCCGTGGTGTTGTACGGGATGAGGTTCACATGCACGGATCGGTTCTGCAGCAGCTTTCCAAGGATATGCGCGGTCTCGATCGAGTCGTTCACACCTGCCAGCATGCAGTACTCCACCATGACCAGCCGTCCCTCCCTGGGCAGAAACAGAGGTGTTAGACCCGGACAAAGAAAACAAGAGCAGCCAGCCAGCTCGAGCCCACGTACTTCATCGCCAGGTGCTCGTCGATCACCGCCATGAGCTTGTCCAGCGGGTAGGCCGTGGACGTGGGCACGATCTCGCTGCGCATCTCCTGGGTCGGCGCGTGCAGCGACAGCGCCAAGCGCACGAGCGGCGCGTCGTGCGAGAGCTGGCGGATGCGGTGGATCACGCCCACCGTGGACAGCGTGATGTACTTGGGGGCGAGGCCGAAGACCTTGGTCATGGCGCGGATGGCCGCCAGCACGGCGTCGTAGTTGTTGAGCGGCTCGCCCATGCCCATGAACACGACGTTGCGGATGGGCGCCACGCGGTTGGCGTGCGCGAGCTGCTCCAGGATCTCGCCGCTGCACAGGTCGGCGATGATGCCGAGCGTGCCCGTGGCGCAGAACGTGCAGCCCATTTGGCAGCCCACCTGCGAGCTCACGCACAGCGTGTTGCGCCCCGTGTGGCGCATGATGACGGCCTCGATCTCGTGCCCGTCCTGCAGCTTGAGCAGCAGCTTCACGGTGCCGTCCGCCGAGTGCTGCTGCGTCGCCACGCTGGTCGTGAAGTGCGCGAAGTGCTCGGCCAGCAGCGCGCGCAGCGTCTTGGGGATGCCCGGGATGTCGGCGAACGCGGCCTCGGGGTGCTGCGCCAGGTGGCGCCAGATCGCAAGCGCGTGCAGCTCCTTGAAGCCGCGCGCCGCCAGGAACGCGGGCAGCGCCAGCTGGTCGAACACGGGCAGCGGGCTCAGCGTGCGTTTCTTCACCATGTTGCGGGGCGGGGCGGGCGGGGCGGCGCGAGTCCTGGTGTGCCGCTTGGATGGACGCTGACGTACCTTGCGGCCAGTCAATGCGTGGTACAGTGTACCCTCAACGCGGGTGGGGGAGGAGAGCGCTTTGAATTTGCAACGGAAACGACAGGCGGCGGCATCGATTGCTGGAGGGTGAAGTTGGGGTCAGGGATTGTACAATGGATTTTCTTCAAGTAGTAATAACACTACTTCGGAGCGCAATTTTGACTTACTATTTGTATTGATATTACAATCCAAGTCCTGCACGATTGTAATATTACTACTTTATGTAGTTTCAAAGTACAGACAACGCCGCAAAAATCCGACACCGCTTAACACTATCCTCCATGGTAAAATACCAAGAAATCCCCGCCCCCATCACCATGTAATACGACATAAAACACACTAAAATAAACATAAAGTACACAGATAATTAAATAAAGAACAATAAAACACATGTCATACAAAGAAAGAGTCTGCTGCACGCATTTGATTGGCTGGTCAATAATGATACAATTATATCTGCCGGATTTTTGTGTGGGTCGGATTTTTGCGTCGTTGTCTGTACTACATGTAGAATGACCTACCACAGATTCCGCTTGCACTCCCCCATCTGTTCGATCTCCTTGTTATTGTGATGCAGAATAAGCTGGTGCTGAGCTCGCTCATTGTCTGTACGTGTTCGGAGAGGTCTCATTACAAAGGAGCCCATCGAAAATACTCTCTCCTGGAAAGCTGTCTACGAGCAACGCCCTAGCTACACCCGAGCTAGCAAGAAAATCGTTGGGAAGAAGCTTTCATCTGTGCAAAAACCAACGGCGGACATCAATCAGTTGACACAGTCGTTCGACATTCCAAACTCGTTTCCCATTGGGTAGAGAGAGACATTGACAACTTGCTCAGCACTGCGCTACGTTCATCAGCATCGTGTACTGATGCTTCGCAACTTCTACCCATTCGACGCGAAGTGCAAACCACTTGTCCAGTAAAGCGTCAGCGCCCTTGTACAAGCTTGACTCAGCTAAATCTTGCTCAGTTCGCTCAGAAACCTCCTCACCCTGTAGGAGTTTCATCTCACTTTCTGATGCATCCACAACGTCGGCATTGGGAGGAACAGTAGTAGACCGATGTGTATCGTCGGATTGAGCCTTCGTAGCATACTTTTGCCTATAGTTCTTTCGGTGTTCCATGCAGAGTAGTGCTTTTGTTTTCTTGAGTATCTTATCGGTATGGGCCTCGGGCGTGTCGGGAATTCGAAGATAGTTATTTGCGGACCGCTTCGTTCGGGGGTCTTGCAGCAACGCCATTCCCATCTGAATAGACGGTTTGGGCAGTCTAGCAGCTATTTGGTGAAGTGTCCTGGTAATACAGCGGTGGCCCAGGACCGCGATTTTGCTGAACAGCAGCTCTTTTCATGGGAAATTGCTTTCGTTGGTGTCTTCGTCTCGGGGTCCGTCCAATTGATACACAGCAAATTTGAGTGAATTCGTACGAGCGGAAGCTACTCGACGAAGTACGTACATAGTTGAAGACAACATGTTTGTTTCCTATGGCTCTACCAGGGCAAGCTCCAAAATACGATTCACAATAGCCTCCATTTCGACGATATGGTTCCATTCTGCTGCCGAAATTCTTGTGAACACAGCTTTGTCCTTGCTGGTCTCTTTGCCGCTATGGAAATACCGCTCGTAAGCTGTGTACTTGACAATGGACCGATGGAACAGCTTCACTATAGACGCTACTCGTACATCATTATCGATGAGACCTCCCAGCTGTGACAGACCGTATAATTGCTGACTTTTCTTCGGAGCATGTTCACGTTGAACTACTGTACGACTGGCAAAGTACTTAGTCAACTTTCGTAAGTTCCGGATCACTCATAATCCTTCAGGACCCCCCCCATTCGGTGACGACAATGGTGTCTTTCAGTTTTTGGCTAGTGGTCGGACACGCGTAAATTTGCGTCAGCTTGTTTTCCTTCAGACCTACACCATATCCAATACAAAGATTGCGACAGTACCGACACAATCCGTCTGCAAAGTCGTATTGAATTCCCGCGACACCTTGCGTGCAGCAGAGGCGGTGTCCGAAATTAAAAATTACCATATTCTCCACATCCAACGAAAACAATTCATGAAGTTTTGAGTTAATCGAACCATGGCCTGCAGTTTTGGTACCGCCAAATACACGAATCTCGGCCATGGGTTATGAACGAAATAAACGGCCCGATAACACATTTCTTGGAAGTGTTCGTCCAACGGTCATGCATCAAGTTTTATTATCTAGTGCTACCAACGAGGTCGTATTTAGATTGAATCAATTCCGTAGTATCCTTGAGAAATGTTCTGTAGAGCGAATCTGAAATATCATTATACTTTTCCGACGAAGGAACAAAGGCAGTAGGATCCCGGGTTAGTGTTCGGAACTGTTCTTTAAATGCTGGAGTTTGTGACTTATTAAATGGTAGACCTGGTCAGCATTGAACTCCGTTAGATAGCTAGGTCCCAAAGATACCGTATCAAAGACACAACGCACCATCTCGGCGATACTTGACCCGCCAACTGTGCCTTCGTCAGCCCTAAGAACGTCTTCTGCCGTTTGTTCTGTTGTTTGTTGTTTTCATCGACTTGAACCCCGCTGGTCCCCACCAAACATTTGTGTGCTCACTTCGCCCGAAGTTTACGCTCTTGCTCAGTAAGTACATGTTCTGAATGACTTATCAAGTGGTTTTTGGCGTTAGAGCTATGTGCAGAAATACAGAAGCCTTCTTCCATGACTTCGTTTGCGCACAAATTGTACATATATGTGTGTACATTTTCCCGTTGATTGGTATGGGGCTCTTCAACAAATGAATAATACTCCACGCAGGATCACGAGAGCGAGGGCCTTGTAGTGCTCAACAAAGGGGATACCAAAAGTGGTTTAACAACTTGGGATCGCACCAGTAGAAGGCTGATCATCCAATAGGTCCGCAGCATCACATTCTGTGGCCTGAATGGACACAGATATACCGTTGCTGCTCGTTGGAGTGGGATCCACGACTGGCGCGCCATTGTGCTTGAAGGTCTCAACACATACCGCGCTGCAAAAGCTACACATAAATTAAATTAGCTACTACCTTGTCAAGATTGACAACTGATGTGGGTACAGTTTTTGAGAGTTCTTCATCGTCGCAAATATCGTTGCTACAAACGTGGTGGACGGGCCGACTACAAACGCATGGGGTCGTCTGCCTTACCCCATCCAAAGTACAACCTACCACTGAGCACCGCATCGCAGTTCTGGTTGTCTTCGCCGGGAAACTCGCAAAATGAGCGCGAAAATTGGTGGGAGCGGCTGAGCAGCCACTGATTTCGCACCCAAAGCACGCGACCATTCACGATACGTAGGTCGAAGAAGATTCCAGAAAATAATAGTTTTTATTACTGTTTTTTTATTTTTGAAGCTACTATTTTTAAATTAGCACTATTGATTTCACTTGGAGTTTGTAATGTCTACTAATAGTAGTAGTACTATTCACCAAAATACTATCAATCCCTGATTGGGACACAGAAATTACTGCCTAGTGCTGTGGTCTATATCAACGAGACCCTCGGCGTGCTCAGCGCCATGGCCAAGCGCTTGGTTGTAATGCCTGCGGGCGACAAATTAGCTGCTGTAGAGGCTAGCTTCTTTGACAGCAGGATTCCCGGGCACGATTGGTGCTGTCGATGGTACACTGGTCAGTATCGGTAGTTCATACGATTGTGAGGGATGATATTGTTGTAAGCACTTCCCTGCTGTGAACGTGCAAGCTATTGCAGACGATCAAAGTCGATTTCGGTCCATTTCCATTCGATCCGGGTTCAACAACGACCAGTCCTTGTGGAATGGATCGGGGGTTAGGAAACGGTATTATTGGCGTATGGTTTTTGAAAAAATGTTATAAACTAAATATGTACACGATTTCTTGTTTTGGGCCACCAGGCAACCATTTAGTTGCAGATGAAGATTATAAAAGTTGGGCTCACATCCTAGCGCTGCTTCCAGAAGCTGAAGCTATACAGAATTGCCGCTAGCGTCGCTATAACTATGCGCACTCCTAGACTGGCATTGTAGTGGAATACGCCATTGGTAGGTTGTAAAACCGCTTTAGAGTTTTTCTGGGGAAGCTGGAGCAAAAGCCACGTGTGTAAATTAATTGACAGTTGTGTCATACTGCATAATCTACTGATGCAAGTTCAAGATGGAGCGGAAATTACCCGTTCTGACCCGCTATCTGGAGCAGCGGTGACAGTATTTCCGGAAGATCTAGCAACCCCAGAGCAAGCAATTTGTCATGAACAAGGAATTGAAAAACGTGACGACATTGCTGATATTTTAGCTGATATTTTAGTAGTGTGAGAATAACAAACAACGTGTCAATGTGTTGTACTATTGGTTTTGCAACTACCAGTTTCCTAGTTAATTTTTTTCTTGTAGCAAGAGTGCCAAGTAGAAGTTGCAACTGTATCTCTTGAAGTTGCTGTGATTCTTAACGTTGCTGCTGCAACGATAGCGCCAATGCGCGAAGAGGTTGGCCAGAGTATGTTCGAGAGCCCAACGAGGCTGCTATAGCCTTCACTCCTCCTTGTTGAGCTATTGCAAGCTGTGTAACTGGCGGAGGCTTTTGCTTTGACGAGATGACTTCGTTTGAAGACAGCCCCTCTGCTGCCGCAACAGCTTCGTCATCCTCGTCGTCGACAACAGAGTCTAACAGAACCTCACCGCTTATCCCGCCCTTCCTCTGAATGCATTATTCAGAATACTCCAAAGACATTCGTCTATTTCGCGAATGCGAGCCTCGTTCCCAGTCTCCTTAAGTTCTCGTTTCTCTTTGCGATACATGCACATCAGCTTTCTATACTTTAGAGAAACCTGTAAGCTCAAACTCGTACCATCAATCAGGTTAATATAGATTTCATACTTGTGATGATGGCATGCAGAGCTTGCACATCGCATCCGCAGCAAGACTAGTGGTGTGCTTGCTGAGCAACCATAGTGAGGCAGATCCTAGCGGACATCATGTACGGGAATACAGGCAAGACACAAGGATTCATGCTGGGTTACTGGAGTAATCTGTATCCAGCAACTACACCTACAGCACTCCCTGGACTGCCGCGACGGCAGGAGAGAGTGCTCACTAACTAGCTCAGGTAGTTCACTTTGCATTTTACATCTAAGCTAATAAGTACACGTTGGCTTAGTGGGAGTCCCAGCTCCCAAGTATCGTGACCACGTCACGAAGTTAACTTTACTATCGTGCCAACGATGAGGACGCAGTGGAAGATCGACCCAAGGTGCCCAGGTGGGCACCAGCGGCACCATGGAGAACCAATCGACTGCTGAAGCAACTACGGTGAATTTGAGGATGGGCACTTCGACCGCGGCTACGGGTGAAGACAAATGTAAAGCATTGAGAAGTGTCAAGAACTCCTTCAACAGGAACTTGTTGGAGGCACTCTGCAAGTTCGAGTGGAACACGACCGTGGAGGCGATCACTGACGAACAGATCGTTGCTGAGCTCGACAAGATTGTCGGCAATGTCATGAACGATGCTGTGATGGACGTTGACTTGATTCTTGGCAACAAGTTGAAGATGGACCTACGTGAGCGTGATGTGAAAGCGAGAGTGATTAACTATTTTATGCTCTGTGACGAAATCGTCATGCAGTATGGGCTGGCAAATATTTTTGCGACTACAACGGGAATGAAAGAAAAGTGCCGGTTGTTGAAGCAACATGTTGAACCTGCAGCACTAAGGGATATGGTTGATGCGCATCATCGGTTGGTGGACAACACCAGCAAGTCGGATGATCATGCACTGTATTTGCTCGTTAAGGAAAAGGCTCTGAAGCAGGAGAAGGTATTCCAGCTTCCGGCAAAAAGGAAAAAAGGCGCCTCAGCCGTCAATGCAGGGCGGCAAATCTCGTCGGGGTCAGGAGCATGTGCATCGTCCAAAGGAAAAGGAGCAACGTGTCAGCAAAGGCTCGACGCGTACCGTACTCGTTCCGAAGTCGAATCCGGCGGTAACCGCAGCGAAGACCAAGCCCAGGACGGGGTGTTTTCACTGTGGTAGGGACCATTGGCAGAGAGAGTGCACAGAACTGGACGAGGCCGGCAAGGAAATCTTGCTGGCTGAACGAAAAGCTAAGCGGGGCACTGTGGACGGAAGCAAACGTTTTCGCGCAAAGCGCTTTGACACTCCAGCGAGCAACGCACGTGACGAACAAGCAACGGTTTTGATCAATGGAGATCTGGAATTGCCCTACTGCGCTGACAGCGGGTGTGACTGGAATGGGATCTCGAGAATGCACGTGAAACAACTCTTACAGCAGGACGACAGCGTCGAGCTCGTCAATCTTAACGAAGTGGTTCAAGCACGCGCGGTCGGCGGTGTTGAGTTGGCTTCTACACAGGCTGTCGATGTGAGGCTGACGCTGAACACTGCTGCGGGCCCGGTGCGATGCCAGCACCTAAATCGCTGCATCATTGTCGAGTCCGACGAAGATGAAGTCCTAGTAGACAAGTCTTTGTTAGCCGAACTTGGTACCGATGTGGATCGTCAACTAGAGTATTTGGCGTGCCGGGAGGTCGACGACGACTAGTTGCTCGATGATCCCCATGGACTACCAGCTTGCAGACCTACTGTTGGAGAGATTGTGACGAATGTTGCGGACGCTCTGGTTTGTGACGCTGTGGATCGCGGCGTAATCGACAAATACACGACTGATCGACTGTATGGAATCTACGGCGGGCGGAGACTGGAATTGGGGGTTGACCCGCCAGCGCGTGTTCCTCCGCTGAAGATTAGGTTGAAGCCGAACGCCACTCCTTACAGGTGCAAGGTTCGCCAGTACATCCCTGAGAAATCTGCGTTCCTGGCCGAATTCAATCAGAAGCTAGTGTCTCTCGGCTGGGTGTATGAAAACAGAGCGAGTCGATGGTGCTGTCCCGCCTTACCTGTAATCAAACCTGGAACAGACGAATTTCGACAAACCAACGACTACCGACCTCTTAATACCGTGACGGAACCAATCGCAGGAGTGATGCCGAGTTCGGAGGTTACATTAGAACGCTGCAAGGACAAGATGTTCTACGCCGTGTTTGACTTTCTCAAAGTTTTTTTGCAGCTTCCGCTCGATGAGAGCTGCCAAGAGTTCATGTCTTACATGACCAATAAGGGCATCTTCACCCCGACGCGTGTGCCGCAAGGGAGCACGGACGCGGCGCTGGATTTCCAGTCTACGATTGAGATGGTGTTGGGCGATTTGGTGGACACTTCTGTCATCTTTGGATTGACGACCGGCTAGTTTTTGCGGACACGGCGAAGGACCTGCTGAAAGCAATTGAGGCAACATTAACACGATTGGATGAATGCGGGTTGATCCTCAATCCTAAGAAGAGCGCTTTATTTTGACAGAAGTGCGCTGGTGTGGCCGGATCGTTAACAATGCTGGCATCGGTCATGACCCCGAACGCATCCAGGTGTTGCGGGATATGCCAGTGCCGACAACTGCTGCTGAACTGCAGCAGTTTTTGTGCGCTAGAACTGGATGAGATCGACTCTAGTAAACTACTCGCGAGTGGCTAGACCTCTACAGGAGCGCTTGGATCGGGCTCTGAGGGGTACGAAAAAAACAAAGCGGGCCGCGGCGGGGATAACACTGGAGCTGAATGATGCCGAACTGAGAGCATATTCCGCCGTGAAGAATCTGCTTGGTAATTCTGCTATGCTGGCGTTTCCTGACCCTGCAAAGCATTTGTGTGTGCTGGCAGACGCGTCAGAAACCGGTTGGGGACGTAAGTGAGTCAGTGGCAATCAGACGTACCAATTCACGAACAGCAACATGAACTCCTGGTCTGCATGGGAGACAGCTTTTTCGGGTCTGCGCTCAATTGGAGCGTGAGTCGTTCCCGATTGTGCAGGCATGTGAGAAGTTGGAATATCTGCTTCTCGACCACAGGGCTTTCGACTATATTGTGACCACCGCAACATCATCTACCTGTTCTACCCTGGGAAAGAACTCAAAAAGCACGTGAGGGGAAAACTCCTGCGCTGGTCGACGAAGCTCTTGGAGTACCGTTATACCATTGAGCATATTGAAGGGGCTCACAACGTGTGGGCTGACCTGATATCGAGGTGGGGTGGCCAAGCACTACCAGCAGCACGTTTGAACGCTGTGAAGCGTTTTACACGATCACAGAAGAAACATGCAGCGACCAGTGACGACAAGGCAGCCGATACGATGACTTCGCTGCGCCCTCTAGACACAGAAAACTTCGTGCGGGCCACCATTGAGGAGATTGGTTGTGGACAAGCACGACATACGGCTCCTGCGGGGGCAACCCTCGATGATGATGATTTGTGACGTATGAATGGAGTGATTTGGATACCCAGTGCGGCTACAGATCTGAATCGCAGACTGCTTATTATTGCACATTGCAGTCGAAACGGGCACCGCGGCTTGCATGTGATGCAGAATCACATTCGCCGGTTGTTCTATATTACTGGTCTGGACGGGATTGTGCGCGACTTCTGTTCGAAGTGCCTTCTTTGCCTGCATGTGAAGGGTGGAGTTATCATCCCTCGACCATTCAGCGAGACACATCACACGTTTGAACGCAATGAGACTCTGCATTGGGATTTATTGACACTCGGTGATTCTTTTGGAACATCTCGCTACACGCTAGTTCTTAAGGATGAGGCAACGCATTTTGTCGAACTAGTAGCCCGACTTCGGAGATGGCTGCGAGTGCAATACTGGATTGGTACAGTCGCTTCGGAGTGGCTACTGTCTGGGTGAGCGACACCGGGTCACATTTTAAAAGTAAGGTGATTGCAGAGCTAAGTCGGAGACTCAAAGGCCGCCAAGAATTTATACTCGCATATTTCGCCTTGGAAGAATGGCTCCGTCGAGCGAGTGAACCGGGATATTTTGCAAGTGCTGAAAGCTTTGGCACTGGAGTTCAAAGTAAGCATCCACGACTGGCCCTACGGACAACGACATACAAGACCGGCAGACATAATAAACCGGCATCGGGGTAAAGAACACGCGAAACTCAAAAATAGTTTAGCGAATCAACACTAAGAAATCAAATTTATTCAGCGAATCGCAGCTCAGATAGATTTGAGTGGACCGCGTAAAACGCGATGAGTGGCAAACTAAAACTGACCTCACTTCTAAAATGGCGCGAAAGAAGCAGCGCTACACGGTCAAGGAGAAGAGGGAAGGCGCGCTGCTCGCCATGCAAGTGGGTGTCGAAGAGGCAGCGCGCCAGCTCCTGCGCCCCCGCCCCACAGTATTTGACTGGAGGAAGCAAGCCGATCAGCTGCTAGCGTTTCAAGGCAGCGCACGATCGCCAACGCTGAAGGGGCAGGGGCGCAAGGAAATATTTCCTAGCGTCTCACCCCTCGTGACGTTTATGAAGGACGCACGCAGAGACGAAAAGGTC
>BSXT01001982.1:0-14511 GCA_030267785.1 Phytophthora fragariaefolia | reverse complement strand
CGCCTTTAGTCTGCTCCTTGTTCAACGGCGTGAAGGATGAGGAAGGACCTCCTGGTGAGCACAGCTACTTGACCGTCACGGGCATTGCTCTCTCCCAGGTCACCCACCTCAAGCGTTAGCAACGAAGGTGGTGAGGGCTGGAGGTGATGAAGGGTGGGCACTTCCAGGGGGGGCACAGCATCCCAACAAAGCTCGTCTGCGACAGGATGCCATTTTCCACCTGACAGCTGGGTGCACGACTGGTGGCGAATAAAACGATTTTCAAAGGGTATCTAGAACAGGAACAATGCTCCTAGACTCAGAGATCAGGGGATGTCGTCTGGGGATTGTTTGCCTTTTATTCCCAGACCCAGACACCGACGGAGAAACCAGGGCCTACGGCTATTATCAGCGAACGCTTCGACAGTTTAAAGTTTACGCAGACCCGGTTTATTTATTTTGTGCAGTGTACAAGCAACAGCGACCTCATATGTGACACAAGTCTACGCAGCCTACTGTTGGAACATCAATACATGTACTCCTAGTTGTAGCGCGTGACCGTTCGGCCGTTCAGAGGCTGTACAGGGCGAGCATTGTTCCCATCATCAGTGATGTGGTACTCCACCAGGTCCTGGTGAAGGCGGCCAAAGTCAGTCGACGAGATCTGGATCGGCGTCTGCACGACCCACCAGTCTGCCGTCTCGTCACAGCCAGGGGTCGTGAGGCTGCCGGGGTAGTTGTAGATGCCGCAGTCTTTGCTGGCCTTTTTGATCAGATTCGAGTACGATTTCCTGTTCAATGAGTGATCAGGAACTAACGTTAGTGCGTGGCGAATTGAAACTCGCAAACCATCGACGTACAGTTGCACAACAATCGCCTCGTTGGCGGTATGGTCAGTGGAGTTGACGGTCTCAAGGGCGTCAAGAACCGGGCCAAGCCACTCGTCCGACTTCGGGGCAATGTCCAGGAAGATGCCAACCACCATTAGAGCCGATCCGTCACTGCTCTTGTGCACGAAGTGGATCTCGCCGTCGTGGGCCTCGCCATCGACGGTGTGCTCCGATGGAGCGTGCAGGTGGAACTGCGCCATCTTGTAGCTTGCGTCGTTCACCGAAGCAGCACAGTTACCTGTTCACAACGAAAGCAATATGAGAACTGTGCGCAACACATACAAAAAGAACGAGATATTGATCGTGCACGCACCTCCAATAACATCAACCTCGAGCGGTTCGTGGGGCTCCGTCATGTTGAACTGAGGGCACCGACCGCTGAAACGGAGGGGAGACTTTTTGCCCTTGCCCGACTGGCCACAGTCTTAATGTCGATGGGCGATTGGCGCACGCCACCACACGCCTTCCAGTGCCCAGCCCACTGGGAAGTGTGCACCATGCTGGCGTCGTTGGCGCGATAGCCCCAAACGGGGCCCGTCGACACGTCCGCGAACGCAGTTAGAGCACAGGCGGCAATGATAGCGGGAATCGAGGTAATGAACTTCATTTTGTCGGAGTGCCGTCGGATCGGAGGTGAATACGAGGAGGCGAGTTGTTTCATCGAGAGCAAGTTAGGGAATGAAGAACTTGACCTCCACCAAGGATCGGTCGAGGTCGCGCTCGATCGTGGTGTACACATGTACAGTACGGCGCAAACGACGAGCCCGTTCGGGATCGGGAGCAAATCGCTAAGGCGGAACTTGTGGTGATGCCTTGCACAGCTTACGTAAAAGGGTTAATATTCGTCAGCCACGCAGTACACACGTAGTGTAATACATGTACATGTGTAAATGAATTTTTGGTTTGCGTCGAAAATTAGCAAGCGTGTCAAAAACTTGCCATACCGCGTATAGTGAGCCCCCCCCGTTTTCGCGGAGCATGGACCATAAACGACTGAGAGGTCAACCAGATGCGTTGCTGAGCCTGGGAGGTAGACTTCGTGAGAGGTGTCGTGTGAAGGAATGATATTCAACTGTTTTTATTACTATCGAGGCTTCCAATACCCGTCTAAGCGATCGAAAACTGGAGCGTTTCTTAGAAGCTGGAATCTTGGAGGCATATTATGCCGTCGCAAGCCCATTGAATATATCTGTGATTCACACACTCAGTTCATGCTTATTTTATCCAATCATTTGCACCGGTACATTTCATTGTTGCACGAACGTTGACTGAGTTGTCCTCAATTAATCCCTCGTGGGCTTCCCGATAGCTAGCTTACGCTACCGTCCTCCCACCATAAGGTATGAGGATCCTGTCTGATGTACGGATGTCGGTTGTACAGTGTCGTTTAGGGCTGGCATGAGTGTCGGGGATGTTGTTGCACTTGCGAGTATTCTTGAGGATGCGAAGAAAGGTGAATTCGCCCACCAGAGTTGCATCCTTGAATTCGGTAGTTGCCCAAGCGGTGAGGCGTTTGTGTGACCACGTGGTACACTCCGAACATGCGGAGTATCAGGTCTAACAGCTTATTAGAGGTCACCGGCCGCGAAAAGGGGGGGGCTCACTGAATATGTACCAGTACACTTAATAATATTGTAGCTCGTGCATAACATATTAACAATATTCATAGTGCGCTTTGGGCGTAAAGGAGACTCCATGAGTAATGGGTTGGCAAAGTTAGTTATCCAGATGGAGGCGCCGCGTACTTTTCTTAAAATTTAATTGTTTAAAAAGGCAATTAAAATTGTGCCTCGTCAGTCGAGTCCCGCCTTTGACGACTATTACTGTAACAAGCAGATGGCATCGTAGAGGTGCCATCTGCTTATTTTGCACCAAGGTTGGCGCAGCCGCGTTCGCTGTACCGACATGTACTACCAGAGAGTTTATCCAGATTCATGTCACTCACTACATGTATTCATACAGTACGAAGGCGACTGGTTTGATGAATTATCTTAAGTGAATGGAAGTCCACTCACTTGTTTTCTGGACGGGCTTGTGCAAGAAGCACTCACTTTTGTAGGGCTAGGCTACAATATCAAGTTGGGAAGCGACAATATTATCAATGAACAACCCCATCGCAGAATGCGGCAATTTCATTCGAATGAACCCAGAAGGCCAGCGACGCGGTCGTTGGTACCATGAAAGCTAGCGGCACGGTGCGGAGGAAGGTATGTAGGCCTAGACTGTATAAAACCACGGAATAACCGAGTACCGGTGCATGTTGTAGACGCTTCCCCGTATATTTGGCGTTTGCTGAACCGCTGACACGTACAATAAACTCACTGGAACGTGCAAAATCCTTGTATCGTTATTGAATACCGGTAGCTTGCTGCGCCTCAAACTCGTATTGTCCAATGTTTCGCTTTTTGTTGTGGGCTACACCGTACAGAGGAGAGGTTGAGTCAGTCGTATTCACCAGCATCGTCCAGTAGCCCGAACGATCGGGCTGCGGTCAAATCGGCTGCGTCTAGAACGAAAGGCACCGACCCGAAGTCGGGCTTCATCTTGTTGTTGCCAATAGCGGAGAATTTTGTTATGCTAGCCAGTCACTATTTTAATAGTATTAAAATACTTCACGAAGCCCTAAACTGCGCTCTATTGTGAAATTTCACCAAATGGCGGTAATAGGTTAAGGAGCAGAACTCCCTCTCAGGAAACAAGTGAGTGGACTTCCACTCACTTAAGATAATTCCTCCGACTGGTTTCCCTATATGTACCGAACATGTAGCATAATCCACTGGGGAATTTCTAAAATACGTCCACTAATTCCAAATCACGTCCGCGCCGTACAATTGCACACTGTAATCACCCTTATTAGAAGGACGTGTTACCCGTGTGTACGCGTATACAAGTACAGACAAACCTCTCGATATCAATAGCCAGTTTTATTGCTAATCGGAGGTATTGTTACTGAGAGTTGTGCCCATTTGTTTGTACAATAGTTTTTCAATTCACTGGTTAGGGATGTATTACTGATTGGGATATCGATCTCGAGAGATTTGTCTGTAACAGTCAGTCCGTACGGTATTGTCCTGATTCTAAGTCCAGTTATCGTCCAGTCGCGCAATTTATTTTATCTTCGCCACCCACCAGCAGCTCGCGTGGTATAGTAAGCCAGAGGCTCGGATTAAATCAAACAATTTTATGATCGAGCAAAGCTCGACGAGCATCTATATAGAATAATAGTTTTGAAGTGAGGTTGCATTACAGTCAGTTAGAGCTTCTATCGTGTGTGTCCGCGCGCCATGGGGAGGGGACGCCGGCCAGTGTCCTCCATGTCCGGGTTGGTGTCTACCCAGTGCTCGGCGTACCCTTGGAGGAACTCTAAGACCGGGGACCATTGGGATGGCAGCCTTGATATGTCTTCAGCCGTGACTTGAACGCTCCTTTTGGAGTCCATTGCCAGAATGGCAAGTTTGTCGGTCATCTTGTTGTACTGGCGAAGATGGTGGTGCCACGTGGCGACCATTAGTCGGTCCGCCAGCAGCCTACACTGGGCGTAGCAGCCTTGGAGATGGCGTGCGCGTGGTAGTCTCCGGGCACGCAGCTGGCCGAGGTTGAGGTTGAGGTTGCTATCACCAACAATTGGAGGCCCAGGAGGCTGTGAGCGGCCGCGTACCGGAGTCCCGTTAGAAGACCTTGATATTCAGCTACATTATTCGTGATACGGCGAGCATAAGAGATGCTTGCCATCCAGATGATATGTGGCGACGTGTGCCCCCCCCCCCTGTACGGACTAAGACCGTCCCTGCCCCGCCAGGTCCAGGGTTCCCTCGGGACCCGCCGTCAAAAAAAAGTAGGACCAACGCAGAAGAACATATGGGCCTGGAAATATCCATGCCTTGGGGCAGCGCTGGAGTGAGCGCCAGATAGCTTACTGTAGCCGCCGCTCGCGGTGAGGAGGTGCCCCATCTCCAGTCGCTATGAACCGGACTGTCTAATAGACCGACCTTAGTCGACCATGTAGCACAGCCTCCGTCGTTGTGACGGCTGTACTCTCCAACCTTTGTCGGTAGAGACACCTACGTTTCCATATCTCTTGCATCGTTGCTATTGCCCCTGCTGCCCAGCACCATTGCAGGATTGGATGGAGTTGTCCGCGGATCGCGTCTCGTTCCTCTTCTGATTCAGTTTTGTGGGCATTGTCGAGAAAGTGACAGACCCCTAAAGGCATATGGGGTAGCTGAAGCCGGAAAGTGGCAGTTGTCCGCGAGGGGCCGGCCGCCATGCCTAGCACCTCCCATGGCATGTGGAAGATGCGCCAGAGGGGTCGTGCCCCTGGACACCGCCAAAAGGTGTGGCCAGTACCAACTTTCAGCGCGAGGCATTCCTCGATCGGGCACCCAGGGATTTGTCGTTCTGAGTCCCACCATTTGAAGGCACGCTGTTTGACGCGATAATAAATCT
Source organism: Phytophthora fragariaefolia (assembly GCA_030267785.1). Taxonomy (NCBI): domain Eukaryota; phylum Oomycota; class Peronosporomycetes; order Peronosporales; family Peronosporaceae; genus Phytophthora; species Phytophthora fragariaefolia. The sequence continues at coordinate 9,196 of BSXT01001982.1, read as the reverse complement.
GCTCCCCCCATCCTGTGATACCCGGTAATTGTTGAATGGTTGTCCAGTCAACTTGTTTCAGGGCTTTGTCAATGATGCGATGGTCGGCCGCCCAGGCTACCTCTCTGTCCGTAAGTTTGGTTCTTCCTCCTCCCAGTAGCCTTGGCTCGTATCAAATTTTTATAGGCATGCCGCTTTTGTTGCCACGGGCGTTTCTGCGCCCATGTGATCGCCATACGGTTGAGGATGGGAGTGGGATGGATGTCCCGAACGGGCACTGCGCTCCCGGCGACTGAGTTCAGGTACTGTGCTGCATCCGGCCTTGACGATATTTGTATGGCCGTGCCTGGGTCCTCACCATTAGTCGTAAGGGTAAGCGTCGCGGTGGGTGATTCCAGCAACCCCCTTGCAATCTGGGCCACTAATGGATAATCCACAGGGGCCGCATATAATCTTAATTCCGCTGAGAGTAGAGGCTGAAACACTAGTTCCGGGTAATGCGCTAACAGGTGGAGTAGTAACAGATCCGCCTCGTCTGCTGTGACTCCCCCCGCTTTGGTGAGTCGGAGGTGTCCGGTCCGCACGTGGTCCCACCGGATCAGGTCACGGATGTGTCTCCCCGGGACCACATTGCTAAGGAATTGATGCAGCCGGGCATTGGTATTTGGCGCGGGCCATGGAAAAGCGCGGTGTACTTCCGTGTGGGGGAGCCATTCGAGGCAGAGCGTCCCGATGTGGTTTCGAAGCCTCAATCGAAGGCCCGCCATTGCACCACCTGCCAACGGTAGGACGTGGAGCATTGTGGTGCGGCCGCCCCATTGTAAGTCCAGTGGTAGTACTTCTTGGACCGTGGAATATGACCTCCGCAATGGTGGCCGGCAATAGCGATAGTGATGGCGCCCCCGCCTTGGAGACCATCCCCGCCTCGCCACACAAAGGGTCTTATGACAGGTAAAGCCTCGCACTGGGTGGCCTCCGTGTCCAGGCGTTACTACCACCATTGGTGCAGCTCTGGCAGGCTGGGCCGGGTACAAGATGTCACCGATGACGTGGTCAGTCAGCGATCCCGTTAGCGCCCAATCACTGACAGTCACGCAGCCATCGCTCAGAGTTCGACCCGCAGTTGCGGAAAGGCCATCCCGCGGAAGGCCCCCTATGTCCGCATACAGCCATGTCGATGAGGTAGGCGCTGTGATCGAAAAGCAGCCGTGCCAGATGTAGTTTTTGATGCGTTTCGAGCAGAGGTTCACAGTCTGTGTATCCGGCCATGCGTGACGTCCCACATTCAGTAATTTCGGGATGATGATGGCGGCTGCGATCCGCGAACGTTGGTCGATAGTTAGCGTTCGTTGGCAGGCCAACCTGAGTCTGACTGTGAGCTGTTCCCCTGCCTTTGTCCAGATATATTGGGGGGTTGCCATAGTCCCGACTTGTATCCCGAGATACCGGCAAGTGTCCGCCCTGTCAAGTAATTTGACGACTCCCTTCCAGTCTTCATCAGGGTGCAGTCCATCCGGATAGAGTGCGAATGCCACCGTTTTGCCCATGTTGAGCCTGAGACCGGAGGCATCTCCAAACACCTCCACCGTCTCAACAACGTGTGGGAGCTCCCTAGGATTGTTGATGTAGATCGCAGTGTCGTCCGCATAGTCTGCCAATCGTAGAGCGATCCGGGCAGAGGCCGTGTGTAGCAGTACCCCTTGGTGGGCATTGCCACTATGTAATTTTTGGTAGAGAGGTTCCAGTGCTAACACGAACAGTATCGGTGCCAGATGACAGCCTTGTCGTATGCCTCGTGTGACCTCCGTGGCAGACGTGTGAGCCCATTCGCAAGAAACCGGACCGTTGTCCCTGAATGTAGTCGCTCGACCACCCGGACAAAGTGGGGTGGATATCTATGTCGGCGAAGAGCTTCATAGAGGAAAGCCCGGTCAAGCGTATCGTACGCCTTGGCAAAATCGAGAAGCAAGGCCAATGCATTCCGCGCAGCTGGTGTGCTTTGAGCCATGCGTTGTGCCGCTTCCAGGTAGTCTATGGTGGCATGAATCTGCCTGCCTGGGACAAACCCATTTTGGTACACGCTGACCCTGCGCGACAGGGATTTCCGAACCTGTGTTGTTATCAATCTCGTGAGGATCTTGTATTCCGTATTTAGTAATGCGAGCGGTCTGTAGTTGAGCGGGTTACTCCCGTCCCCACTCTTTTTGAGACATAATATGTCAGTTTCCATAAAGGAGGCGGGAAACACGGTGTGATCATACCATAGTTTGTATAGCTTAGTGAGCAGCGGGACAACCTGGTCACCGTATGTCCGGTACCAGTCGTTGCCGAGTCAATCCGGCCCGCACGCTTTCCCCTGTTTACATGCTCTGAGAGCCACCGCAACTGTGGCTCATTAATCATGCCCGCCGATCCCAGGTGGTGTACATCCTCTTCTTCCATTTGAGTCATCCACGCGCCCACTTGCTCCACCGACTTGGGCAAAGTCGGGGTGCCCTGTATTATGGGGCTCCAGCTGGCCGCTAACGCCTCTGCTTTGCCGGCCGGGTCCAACCACGGTTCTTCCGTCCAGGGTTCGGAGGCTGGGTATAATGTTGTCAGTGAACTTACAGGAGACACGCTTAAAAATCTGCTCCGTTGTTTTGCTGTGGCTCCACGCATGAGTCTGGAAGAGACGTTGCGCTCGCGTTCGTACCCAGTCCCGTTTCAAGGTGGCAATTCGTTGAGTGAGTTCTTTCACCTTGGCGTGGCTGTGGGAGGCTAAGTTGGGCGTGGTGGAGGCCGGAGGTGGGACATCCCTAGCGTCACGGGTAGCCCGCTTTAGCCGGTAGTGCAGTCTTTAGTTTCTTCCGATATGTACGTGTCCGACTGCGCCGGGCCTCGCGTTTGGCACGAATAAGGCCCAACGCGATTGAGCTTTTGGTCGCGTCCCACGCGGCCGCTGCCTCCGATGCCGATAGAGCCTGTTGGCCAAGCAGTACCGATAGTTTGTTCAGTCCTGTAGTCACGACCAAATCCGCCCGTTCCTTTGCAAAAGCAGGGACAGGATAGACTCGTGTCGCCTTCCGGGCCCGGATGGGGTCCGTAGGGTAACGAAGATGTAATTGCACCCCTTTGTGGTCCAACTGAAGCCCGTCGTTATCAACCGCCGTGGCCGCCACCCAAGGTCGGGCCGTGTCATTCGTGTACCAGCGATCGAGGCGGCTGCTCGCCAAACTGTGCCCGGGTACTGGATACGAATGTGTGTGGTGTTCTGCATGGAACCAGCGGACATGATCACTGTCTGATGGTTTGGGTAGAACTGATGCCAGACTATCAGCTAGTTGCCACTTATTTAGCATCTCCTCCAGCGCCGGCGATGAAGGATTAAGGGCTGTCTGTTCGAAGGAGCGATCGATCGTACCATGCTGGGTGCAGTTGAAATCCCCTCCGACGATCAGAAGTGTCCCGTGGGGGACGGGCAGCGTAGTGAGCTGAAGGCAGAAATTTTCACGAGCGCGCTTCTCCGTAGGTGCATAAAAGTTGGCGATATGCACCACTTCCCCGTCCAGTGCAACCTTGACCACCATGAAGTGGGGAGTCCAGGGGTCCTGGAAAGCTGGTTGGAGATTCTGAAACCGTCCTCTCGGGTGTACTAAGATGCCGACTCCAGTAGTCGTGGTGCTGTCGCCAGACCCGAATGAGAGCTGGGGATATACTTCACCTACTTTGAATCCCCATTGGTGTGCGTGTTCTCTGGCTGTTACAGTGGATAGTTCGGCAGGGATTGAAGGAGGACGATGTCAAAATGACCATTATCATGACGTCTTTTGAACGACGATAGCCATGACGTACGGTCAGCATGAGAAGCGCCAAATCATCTGACGTTTTGGCTGAGAAGACACGTAGTCACATCATCAGCACGGAGTGCCGCTTGCATGTAAATTGGGCTGTTCGCGGCCGCTCGAGTCGTGCTATGGTGATGTTAGGGAAGGTGGCTTCGCCTATATCGTTTCAAATCTCGGCGGACGGAGGCTTGCCGTCCAGCCAATGGCTGAACTGGGAAGAATACCCCCAGCGTTGGCTGCCGTCGCCTGCGCTGGGGTTGGGCGGTTTCCCCGCCCTTAATTGCGATGTGCGGCGGGACCACCTCCCTCTACAGCCTTCGCTGAGACCGCAATGAGATCCGTCCGCTTGTTTCCTAGAGGTAGCCGCATTGCCTCGCTCCAGTTGCGATTGTCGGCTACTCCTGTGCATAGCTGTTGAACGTGTTGATACTCGTGGTACCAAGTAGCCCTAGAACCTGTAGGCGCCCGCCCCGTTGCCGTGTCTGCCCAGTATTGAATGACATAGGGAAGAACGTGCAGAATGAACCAGTGCTCTAACGGAATGTCCAATGGGCGTAGCCGTATGAGTGATTCATCAACGAGCTGCCCAAGATCACTCCATCGTTGCCTGTCGCGTGCCAGTTCCGCTGCGTCTGGAGTTGAAGCTGCCGAGCAGCGTTCCAGCCACTCCCCACAAAACTGCCCTGTCGCGTCTTCGTTGTCGCCGTAATTGGCGATCCACTCGATGGTTTGGATCTGATGGCGGTAGGCTTCAAGTTCACCCCACCGAAGTACCTGTTCACGAGTGCAGCTTTGTGCCGCTAGTTCTGGTTAAGGGAGTGATTGGAAAACGTGTTGTATCGCCGCCGTTTCGTTGCTTAGCCAGTCGAGCGACTCAATCAGCGGTGGCTGTCTTGTCGACAGCTTCGGGATCCCGAAACTGCGGCCATCATTGGAGACCCATCTGCTGAAGGCAGCCTCGTTTGCATCCTGCAACCGTGCCACTAGCCGTGCATCTATAGCTTTCCTGTCTGTTTTCTCCGCAGTTTTAAGGAGCCGTTCGTAGACGTGTCTGTAGACCCCAGCTTGAGGATTCACCGGGACACGAGAAGCTCGAATGGGGAGGGTGGATGATGCCTCACTTGCCTGGGACCCGCTGGTGTAGCAATCGAACCCCATTTCCACTAACAGGGCTTGTTCTTCCAGTTTCGCTTCAGCAGTGACATATTCAGGCTCATATCCATCCGAAGGCAGAATAGGTAATCCTAGTGCTGCATGGACCTGATCCAGCCGCTCACGCATGTTGCTGTCCGGTTGAGCGTACCATTCATGAAAGGTGTCCCCATGCTGGACTCCGTAAAAATGACCTTCGTTGTGGTTCAGAAGAAGCATGGTTGGTGGGACGTGGTGATTGTAGCAAGCCTCCAGTATGTCCCGAACTCTGCCCTCGGTCAGTGGGGTGACTACCCCAGTTTCATGGTGGCCTCCATTATCCATCGTGAACGTTCGGTACGAATACTGTTGGGCGTATGCCGAGTCATCAATCCCAATGTCCCAGACGTAGGCCGGTTCTCTGAGGTATACCGTCATCGCCCTCAGGACCGTGGGCCCCTCCCGAAACGTCTGCGGCACTGGAGTCGCTACCGACACCTCACTCATCTTGGAGTAGTGTGCAAATAATGCCGCCGCATAAACTTCCTGGATTTTGGGCGGTACGTCGTCTGGATAGAGTCTTTGGAGTTCCTGTTGCGGTAGGACTAATCGTAGTTTGACATTTTATCTGAGGTTAGCGAGGACGATATCTAGTACACGTTGGTTCACTACATCAGCCGCCGCCACCGCTTCCGTGCTGAGCTTTAAGTTCTGGGCTTGAAGGTTGACCACCGTGGCATAAAATACCAGGAACAGGCACTGTCCGTTAGCGGGAAACTGTGACCGGGACACCATGTAAGCTGCCTATCCACTCACGGTAGTTGAGACCGTAGGAGTGCACAGGCGGTACAACCTTGTCCAGGATGAACCTGTCACTCTCCGCGCCCTCACTTTCAGCATCAGGGGTCGTAGGAAGTAAGAGTCTGCTACAAAGTCTCCAGCAGCCGGCCGAACCTGCGAAACCGTTGATGTTGAATGCCAATACGGCTTCTGCGAAGGGTCCGTCTCCGAGGATGGGCTATGCGTCCCCTGGAGACCATCAGCCCCTGTGTAGGGAATGCCCTGTGCCTCATCGTTTCCCACTGGTCTGGCCCTAGCGATGGAATCCTCAGTGCCCATGTCCATCTCCATGGCATCGTCGATAATGAGGTCGGTGGACGCCGCAGTATGGAGCGGTCGGTGACTACCGTCGGTTCGCGAGTGACTGTCATCTGGCCCCGTGTCTTCCTCCATGTCAACATCGACCAGATCGGCCGATAAGGCTGGGGCATGGGTGGAAGCCTGGCCATGTTCCCCTGCATCTGGGGAAAATTTCCCGCGCTGGGTAATGCTTGCACCCCCACGTTCAGGTTCTTCATACGAGCCCGTTTCCATCAGCTCCTCGGCTTCTAGGACTTCTTCAAAGTCGGACCCCCCCCTGCGAGGGCCTTGTAGGCCTCCAGTGTCTCTATGTACCGTTGTGCCACCGCCGACCGTGGCGGGGTAGCGTGGACCACAGCCGACTTGTTGGGGTTCGCCCGGGCAAGCCCGTCAGGGGCACCGTGTCCACGGACTGCTTCTCCAATGCTGGGCCCAGCTCCAGTTACGTCTCCCCGGCTGCAGGGGATTTGGCCTCCGGCGCCTCATCAGGTCGTGGTGACGAGGCGAGTCTGGCGGCCCGCTTCCCTTGCCGAAAATGATAGAGTGTTAACGCCCCCCCAAGAATTTGCGTTACCCCTTGGATCGAGCCTGGGCAGGTCCGAGTAGCAAAGATCACGGTCGAGTAGTCGTTGTCGTGAACTTGGAGTCCGTCGCTGCCCGGATGGCGCACATCCAGGACACGTAGCCCCGTGGTGTCCTTCATGATCTGTACCAGGCTCACAGCGTTTAGTCCCTATGTCCCCAATACCCTGACCGCGTAGTTCCGGGCGAGTTGAGGGGGTGGGCAAATCCCTAGCGTGAGTTTGCCCACCAAGTGAAAGTGTACACGTTGACCACGAAGTCGGAAAGTCTCGCCGCCCCAGTCTTTCGCCTCGCTGCGCGACATAAATACCACCGTTAGGGTATGTTCGCCATCAAACGTAATGCGCTGTGCCGCCTTGATCAACTTCTTCATGCGAATTTTGCCCGTCTCATCTTGCGCATTGCCCGTAACCATTTCACACAGTATGGATTGACGCGAGATGTGCTTGCCCAGTCGCGCATTAACAGGCACATCTGCTATCAATGCCGCCTCCACATGCTCGTGATGGAACGCAAGGAGCACCGCCCTCTTGATCGCCGTGACTGTGTACCTCAGAAAAGTAGGCGGTGCAGGTAACGCCAGTCGGCGACTCACGTAGGCCTCCGTCGTGGCGACTTTGGCTGGGGTCATCCCGCGCAATGCCGAGTCGTCGTGCAGTGGGTACTGAGCCGTAGCTAGTGAGCCATGTCGGCGCCTGGTGGATCGGGATATTCGCCTGACCCCAGTGCCTCCCGCAATATAGCTGTCCCATCTTGGGTCCAGACCGGCGTTGGGCCCTTCGATGGCCCACCGCTGGATGAGGGCGCCCCCGGCTCCGCTGTCGTATCGTCCTTTGCTTTTGCCAGCCCTGGGCCGTTCCCCGCGGGGTCTGATGACCTGGGAGGTCGGCCCTCCTGCGGGGGGCCCTACGTGTCACCCATTGGCCCCGTTCACATGTGGTCTAAAAGTGAGAATCGATACTTTTTTAAAGGGAGTAAAAAAGGAGCAAAGTTCGCACGCGTTCGATTATCGGCAGGCAGCGACGGCAATGGATACACGAAACATCAAGTCTTGCAGTGAAAATAGATTCGTTCAGAGCAGCGTTTTGCAGATTGGCCAAGAGCGAGCGAAAGAGGGCTGCCAGGACCACAAAAACAGCAGAGGCGATGCGAGAGGCAATCGCGCTGCTTCTGGCAACGGAGGAGGTCGACGAACACCGCGATGATGCAGAGAACTGGTGGCGCATCGTGCTGGAGGCAACGTACGCGGTGCTTCAGTGTGGAGCGCGAGTGGGTCTCTCGGCCCAAGAGCACCCATATCACCTACATGCTATTCAACAGCTCCACTACATTTATGGAGGTAAATTCGCCGACAATGTTCCGGATGTCACGAGACAGCTTCTACAGCCTACTATACGTGTTACAACCACATCTAGAGTGCGTGGGGCGCAACGGAATTTCGACACCCCCACACATCAAGCTCGCCGTATATTTGTATTTTTCTGCTCACGGAGCATCAACCAAAACACTTTCCCACATATTCGGGATCGGCGGATCGACGGCTTCGGCGGCGATACACGCTGTTGCCAGGGCAATTGCTGCATATCTTCAACACCTCGTCGCCTTTCCGAGTCTCCATATCATCGCGTCCCAGTTCCAGCCATGAAGGGAGTACCCCAATGCATCGGAGCGATCAACGGGTCCCACATACCCGTCAAACGCCCATCCTTGCACGGAGACTAGTACTTCAACCGGAAAAACTGGTATAGCGTCGTCTTGCAGGCAGTCGTCGACTGGAGGGGTCGCTTCTGCGACGTGTCGTGCATGTGGCCTGGTCGCGTGGCCGACGCGAGGGTGTTCAGAACGAGCACGATTGGCATGCGTCTTGCGGAGATTGCCTCGAGGTGTCCGGCGGTTAGACTAGCGACTTCCGCCACGGAAACGGTACAGCTACAATACTACCTACAAGGCGATTCGGCTTACGCCAACACACAGCACTTCGTCACGACGTTCGAGGTGGCGGAGATTGAGCGCGACGTGATGAAGCTGCGTCTCAACAAGAAGCTGTCAGCTATGCGGTACAAGGTGGAATGCGCATTCGGACAACTAACAGGTAGGCGGCGATCTCTGCTGCGTCCGATCGCACGCGAATTTTGTTTTCCTTCCAAGTGGAGTACATGTGTCAGTTACTCGATACTTGTAGTGGGCTTACTTAGCTCACTACTTTAGCTTACACGTGTGCGCAACGTGTAGAAGGAAGCGTAAGTTTATTTATATTAGATTAAGTATGCTTAATCCAGTAAGTATAGTTAACCTAAATAAAGAAGTATTAATAACCCCTTTTGGTAGAAATGAGAACTGAATTTGAAATGTTAACTTCGGCTTTGCCTCCTAAAACTGATATCTATAAAGAGAGGATCTGCCAACGAGTAGTTGGCAGAATCTCTATCCTAATGCATGCTTCTTATTGGCAGATATCTATTGCTTTCTGCCAATAGTAGTGCTTCCTACTATGAATGGTGACCACACTGCATGTGGCCCACCTGAATGTATCCATT
>BSXT01001981.1:0-18710 GCA_030267785.1 Phytophthora fragariaefolia | reverse complement strand
TATAAGGCCAGCAGCGACGGCACCAACAGCTCGCTTGAGTCGGTGTCGGCCGGTGGCGAGGACGACTCGGAGTCGGGTCTCGTCATCCAGAAGCGCGACGGCCAGCGCGTGCGACCGGTGCTGAAGCCCGACCAGGTGACGCTCATGGTGGGCACGGGCTACAACCGCTGGGTGGGCACGTCGGAGCAGCTCCCGGCTGTGATGCACGGCGTGCGCATGCCCGAGGTGGAGACGACGGAGACGCAGCGCTTGCTGCGCGCGTGGTTCGGCAAGATGACGCTGCTGCCGTCGTACCAGCGCATGCTGGCGCAGATGGACTTCAATGTGCACGCGAACACGACGGCGCAGTACGTGCAGCAGGGGTATCAGTCGGACCATCAATTGCTGTGCTGCGCTCCTGGCCGTCACTTGATGGCGTCTGGGGATGCTGAGTGCAAGTTCAAGGAGTGCACCGCCAAGCCGAACGTGACGGAGCCCGGACCGGAGTGCAGCAAAGTCTGCAACAGCGAGGACTACTCGGCTGCGTACTGCAACACGCACTGCAAATGTACCGTGAGCACGCACACAGCTACTCTGTGCTGGATGCTCTGCGTGAAGAACTTGGACACTTGCGACGTGAGTAAACAATCGTGCTCGGGCATCGAGCGGGTGTGCTCCCCTTAGGCAGATCGATAGTAACCCACCCATAGAATTCGTGAACAGGCCAAGTGAGACTTGCTACGAAGTACTATTACTACTACTACCACAACTACACTACTACATGTACTGGGAAACTACAGTACCAGTTGTGTATCATGTTGGTTCCGCGAAGGACCCAGGAAGACATCGCTGCTATGAGACGGAGATCGTGGTGTCGTTTGGCGCAGGTCGGAAGCAGATCCAGATTGTCCCCGCCAAGCCAAAGCCAGGCCGCGCGCTTCTCGTCGTGCGTCGCACTTGCGCTCGTAGCTTCTCGACCAGTTCGTCTCGGTGGCGCGCCCGTCGAGAATAGCGACCTATTCCTGCCAAGATGCTGGGCAGCGCGTTAGCTGGAGACGCGACGAAGCACGGCACTGGCCCCTATTTTGATTCTGCGCGGCTAGCTCAGAAACGGACCAAGCGGGCGGCCAGCGCGCGAGTTCGCGTTGTGACGCCGCAGAGCATGGAAGACTCGAGTGCGACCCCTGACCACGGGCAGTCGAGTGCGGCGCCGTCGACGCCGACGACGTCCACGCCGCGCAAGTCAAATGTCTACTCGCGCCTGTACGACCCAAAGTCGTACACGGGCGTCTACAAGAAGCGCTTCGAGGCCGACTGCCACGACCTCACGGAGCGGGTGGTGCACGACTTGTCCAACGCAATGCGCACCAACCTCAACTACGACGTGAGTCGGCCCAAGCCACGCACGGCGTAAGCTCTGAAGCCCCGGCTGGTGTGGTGCTGGTCGGAATACTAACTCGTCTGGCTTGGTTTGGTGATGAACGTAGCTCGATCCGGAACATCTCGAGCACTTCGTCTTTACCAAGTGCGCCGGCCCCGCCGCCAGCTCCTGCTTCGGTTGAGCGACCTGCGCCGGCATCGCCACTTCAGGAAAAGTTACAGGGAAATCCGAACGACCCGCATACGTTGCTGAAGGCAGTTTTCCACTACTATTGCCGCTTCGGCAGGACGGGGCCGAAGGGACTTGGCGAAAAAACGCTCGGTACGTGAAGCTACAGATGCAGGGCGCTCAGAGCTTGGCAGCGTAGGCTAACGAGTCTGACATTGTGCCCTTGAAAACATAGATAACTCAAACTTCGTTAAGCTGTGTCGCGATTGCCCGGACCTGTTAAATTCTTCTTTCGGCAAGACGGATGTGGATCTCATTTTTGTCAAGGCCAAGAAGAAGGGCGAACGGCGCATCAACTACGCGCGATTCTTGGACGCGCTGGGCATGATTGCAATCCAGAAATACGGCGACATGGTGCGTGGGCCATCCAGACCTCCTGTTCCTTGCAGGATGTATTGCCACCTAGAGACCTGACGACATCATTTTTCTTTTCATGCCGGTACAGCCTCTAGAGGCTTCTGTACCAAAGCTTTTGGAGGCGCATCTCGCGCATCTGCCGTGCCTGCTTGAATTCACCGACGGCAAGACGGTAAGTGTACCAGTTTAATCCTCAAGATATCTGTGGTATTTCATGTAGTTGACACTGTGTGTTTATCTATTTTATCTTGCAGGTGCAAGCAGTGTGGCAGAAGCGAGCGGAGCACAACGACCCGACCCCTACAGAGTCCTTGTCGGCTACAGACGCCGAAGAAGTCATGGCGCCAGCGTCCCCTCCGTCCCCCACCGCTCGGCTATTCGCTAACGCTGCCGATTCCACTGCAGCAACTTCTCCTGATGTTCCAATGGACCAAGCAGCTTGACAAAATTCACAATTCCAGTACCGTCAACAAATACTCACGGTGAACAGCAGCAAGGTAGATAGACCGACCACCAGCATACAGAAATCCTAAAATGTATCCATCTTTCCTCACCAGCTAAGTTCGCAATGAAGGTGTCCACGCCGTGGACCACCTTCATTGTGGACTCCACGCACAATATAGCCATCTGTCGCAATCTTCCACCCTTCACCTTCACCTTCTAATACCTCTTCCATTTCGATAATATCTTAACGTCGGTTTCGACACCTTTCTCACTTGATAACCGTATTCCCTCTCACACCCATTCTCCTCGTCGCCGATATCACCTCTCACGGTGCTTCTTCAATGCGGCGGATCAGCCTCATACTGAACCCAAGTGATCCGAGCGAGTCGCAACGCCCCAAGCATGAGCGCCTCGGCCTTCGGCGACCTGCGCCTGCTGCCCGTGGACTACCACCGCCAGCTGGCGCGCGAGCTGGGCGCCTTCTTCCACTCCTTCTACCGCTTCGGCGCCGCCTCCAGCCGCTTCGACCTGCGCGACGGCGCGTACCTGGACTTCCTGCACAACGTGCTCTTGGGCTCGCTCTGCATCGGCGCCGTCGTCTTCCTCGTGCTCTGCGTCATCGTGGTGCGGCGCTGCGTGCTGCACATCCGCAGCGGTAAGACGCGTCCCTGAACTTTAAACACCTCTTTAAGTTATCCTAGAACCGACCGGCACTCTAGGTCGCAACTTTAAGCGAATTATGCTAACCATTTTGCGCGGTGGGTGTACCCATGATGACAGCCTATGTGCGCCGCACCTCCATGGACTCCACGTCGGTGGAGCTGCTAGCTGTGGGGCTGCTGACCTTCCTGGCGATTAGTGCGCTGGGGGGACTGCTGGGGGAGGCGCAGGTGGACTACAGCGCCGGCGTTGTGCTCGACACCATGACCAACACCAGCGACCTGTTCCGAGACGCTCAAGAGTTCACTGCCAAGAGTGTGGAGACGAGTAACGCTCTGCGCATCAATGCCGACAACCTGATCACGTCCTTCAACGACAGCGACCTGCCAGCGGAAGCCTTCAAGATGTCGGTGGAGGCGCTGCGCCTCGTCCACGCGGCCAAGGAGCTGCGGAACCAGACTGGTCTGATGCTGCCCCAGAACTTGTCGGAGCTCGCCAGGGGCTGGGAATTCAGCTACTTCGTGCTCAAGTCGTCCACGAACGGCGCCATTCTGGCGGTTGCGCTGGCCAGCTTCCTGTCCATTGCCTCGGTCGGCTGGGCCATGGTCTCGCCTCTGAGAGTCTCGATCTTGGTCATTCTGAGCGTCGTACCCATTTCGCACGCGCTGATCGGTGCATACCTGTCGTCTACGATCATGACGGCGGACTTTTGCGCTGCCCCGATGAACAACACGCTCGAGCTCGTGGGATCGACGCCTGTTGTGAACTACTACATCGAGTGTCCGGCGAACGCGTCACTGCCCTTTGCCGATGCGATGTTTAGTGTGCAGCAGAGCGCGTCGGAGGTGACGACGTTGCAGCAGGAGCTTGAGCGCAGCGCGTCTCGCCAGGGAGACATCGGCCAGCGGATGAAGAAGGAGTTTCTGGACCCCATAGGCAAGCAGTTGGACAGCGTGGACAGCCTGATGAGCGAGTTTGCAGCCTCGCAGATCTGCAAGAATGTGTCAAGCGCGTTCGAGTACGCCGCCTCCACGTACTGCGAGTACGGCATGCTGGGCTTCTTCTCCATGTGGGTGCACCAGATCTTGCTGTGCTTGATCCTGTTCGTGTGCGTGATCGTGTCCGTGCTGGTTTACGAGCGGGTGCATACCCGCGAGCTCCGCCTGGACGTGCACTACCAACTTCTCTCCAGCTACGAGGAGGACGACATGGAGCACGTGTATCTGTCGTCGGACTAGCCGGTGAGCGCGTGAAGCAGCCTGCCATCTGCATCCACTGTATCTGCCTGCTGCATGTAGCAACTGCGTGTATTTCGTTCCTGTGTATTAACAACTTTTTACTCCGACGCAGCGACTCATTCATTTTTATTGGCAAGTCTTCAGGGGTCCTGGTTGTTCTTGGCAGGGCTGGGCGCCTCTGGGGGCTCGTCCTGCGGCTGGCTGCTGGCTACCGAGGCCGCACTGTCGTCGTCCTCCGGGTGGCGGCGCAGCCACAGGATGTCACTCTTGAGCAGCACCTTTTCCGGCAGCTCCGGTCCGTCCGGCTCGTCGTAGAGTAGCTCCTGGGCCGGTCGGATCACGACGTCTCCGTTGCCCCGGACCTCCCGCAGCACGCCCCTCCACTTGGGCCCGCTCTTGTCCCGGATCGACACCTTGAAGCCGATGCACTTGGTCATAAAGAGCTCCGGGTGCAGGATGAAGCCCGCGGGTTTCTGCATCAAGGGCCGAAACGTCAACGACACGGATGCAAGTCAAGTGACACGGAAGGCGTCGGATCTTACGGTGCCTCGCCACTCGCCAATTTCTCGGCGGTCCCTGCGGGTGGTGCGGGTTTGCGCGGCTCCAGCTTCGGTGCTCATGATCGTCGTACGTACTGTAGATAGCGGAGACTTTGCTTGATGTTGCGCAGGACTCGACGGATTCGCGACTGAGATGCAGGAGGTCGCTGGGTACAGCGCGGATCGGTGCGGCCAATCACCGCGGTATGGAAGGACACAGCCAGACGCTCGCAATGAGGTCAGTCAATCCACCCATGGGGACGGCACACAGGCAAGTGGCTCACTAGCCTCATGCTGGACTGGAGAAGGCGTTCAAAATAATATACACTGGCTGGGTGCGGGACTCGCCACCTACTCTAACCTCTCTACGATGTTCTCGACCGCTTCCGTCACGGACTCGAATACGGCGACGTCGTTGCGCTCCGCCATCTCCCGCAGATATGCTCGGGCCCTGGCTAGATCCTTGAACTCGCGGCCGGTGATGGCCACGCCGTCCTCCACCATGCAGCCTTCTTCCACGGGCTCGATCACGAGCAGCAACGCCTGGTGGCTGGAAACAAGTTCCACGGCCTCGGTCATGGCTGCAATCGAGCGCAGATTGCGCGGGATCACGAATAAAATCAACTCGGCGATCGCCTTCTGCGTCTCGATCTCCAGAAAGTGCTCTGCTAACGCCTGGACGTGCTTCTCAGCTGCGGAGGACAAGCCAAACTGCAGGTAGTCGGCGAACGGGACATACACTGGGATGCCGGCCGTGCGGAGCAACGGGATTGCAACCTTTTGTCGCCACGACGTGGCTGACAGGTTGCCGCCGAGATACACTGAGCCGCCCGTGTAGTCGCTGAACATCTGACACCCGAGCTGGTTCACGATCGACTGCGTGGGCGACGAGAGTCCCGGAGAATCGCTGCTCTGCTCGCTGTCGTCCGTGCTCTTGCTGCTGCCAGTGCTGTTCGACTTGAGCAGCCGCGACGAGTGCGAGCGCGAGGTCACGCGGTGCGGCCGGTGCTTGACAGACCAGTCGTTCAGCACAATGGACGAGCGTTTCCTGAGTCTTGGCATCTCCGGTCTGGACTTGGGCGCGTCCGTCTGGGCAAGCCACGCGATGCATCCCTCGATCGCCGCTTGGACGGTGGGGAACAAGCCCACGCCCCTCTTGGCAGCCAGGTCTCGGAGACACTGGCGGGCGCCGTTGAGGTCGGCCAGCTCCGTCTTGGACAGCAGCTTGCCGGCCACCTCGGTGCCTTCCTGGATGTCGTCCACGACGAGCATGACCTTGCGGCCCCTGCAAATGTACTCGACGGCCTCGTTGATGCACACGATGGAGCGCGTGAGGCCGTCCACGACCATGAGCACGATCTGCGCGGTCTCCTTGGCCGCGGCCTCGACCTGGATGAGCTCCTCGAACCACTCGTCCACCTGCGGGTTGAAATAGCGCACGCGAGCGGCGTCCAGCATGGGCAGAGCCACGTCGCGGCGCCACGTCGTGGGGTTGCACGAGCCGCCCAGGAACACGGCGGCGTCGGCGCTGGGCTGGGGCTCCAGCCCTTCGCTGAAGCTCTGCGTCTTGCGCGTGAGGCGAGCGGCGCTGGCGGCCGCGCGGCGCGGCTCCGAGGCCGGCGCGCCCTCGCCCGGCACGCCCAGCACCGTGTTGTTCTGGGCGCGCGCGCGCACCAGGTGCGGCGACGTGTAGGAGCGGCGCTTGGCCAGGCTGAAGGCGTGCGCGGGGCGGGGCGTCGCGGCGGGCGTGGGCATGGCGGCAATGGGGTGCGGGTCTGGGCGGGGCGTCACGTGCTGCACTGGTGCTGCTGCAGCCGGTGGGGGGGGGCGCCTCGTTTGCGAAGACTTGGTGCAAGTATTCAGCTCGGCCATGTGAGTCACCAGCAGCCCAGCAGCTTCTTCCGCCGCGGCATACAAACGGCCAGTGGAAAAGCATAGAACGTGCGCGAGGCCGAGATCTCGTTCGGAAGTTTTCGATGTCAGAACCGTGAAGGGGCGTCTGCGAACGCGCATGTTCAGTGTCCGGGAGTAACCGCCGGAAGCTCAACTTTTTTTTTCTTTCTCTTTCTTCCTCTTCTTCTTGCTGTGGCGCGCCGTGATCTTTTGCTTCTTCGCCGTTCGACATCGTCTGAAAATGTGGAGGGCAGGTGGGCGAAACGCACTTTCGTTCGAGCCGCCCTGGGCCTGATTCTGGGAGACACCCCCCCTAATTTAGGGCCTAAAGGCGCTCGCTCGACTCAGGCGGCACCGCGCGCCAGGATGTGGCGGCGCCGACTGTCCGGGTTTTGTGGCCTCGAGCCTGATTGCCAGTCACCTGGAGGGTGGCGAGCTGCGCGCCACCCACGACTGCCTCCGACTTGCCCCACTCCTAGCATCAACCCTGCATGCCTGCGAGCACGAACGTCCAGCTCCAATCCCGCCTGGCCCTTGAAGACCCCGCTGCTGACGGAAATTCCGCCGGACGGAGCCAGAAGGAAAACAGTTTTGTCGGCTGTAGACATTCCGCACACATGGACGTGCTTTCATGCCGCAGCGCGCTGCATTGGTGTCACACCCACGTTCTCCTAGAGAAAATCCCTCCAGGGGGGGGGGCTAGAACGCCACCAGATACGACACAACAATCGATCCGCGCGAGGATAACACCGCAACGATCTCGCTGTCTCAATGGAAATCACGGGGGGGGGGGGGGGGGAAATCTTGCACCCCACCGACCATCACTCACTCACTCCGTTGTGTCGTCCACCCCACTTCACTTGTGTCGTCCACCCCATTCTCAGCCCTCCCTCGATCTTCCCCTCTTCAACTCCCCCACCTCGTCCACAAAAGTCTCCGCCCCCCCCTGCATATCGCCGCATCATGACGAAGCCGTTCGCGCGCCTGCCGACCTGCGCGGCGCCGTCCAAGTACTTCCTGGACTTCTCCGTGGACATGGAGCGCTGCCGCTTCGAGGTGCGCGAGCGCGTGCAGCTGGCGGTGCGCGCGCCCACGCGCGTGCTCACGTGCCACGCGCTGGAGCTGCACGTGCTGGACGTGGCCGTGCGCGTGGCGGGGCGCGCGGCGCCCGTCGGCTGCCGCGAGATCCGCTACGTGGCCGCCGACCAGACGGTGGAGCTGCTGCTGGACGCGCCGCTGGCCGCGGGCGACGCCGCCGAGCTGTCGCTCACGTGCCGCGGAGAGCTCAACGACCAGCTGCACGGCTTGTACCGCAGCGCGTACGAGCACGAGCTCGCGGGCGAGATGCGGCTCATGGCCGTCACGCAGTTCGAGGCCTGCGACGCGCGCCGCGCCTTCGCGTGCTGGGACGAGCCGGCGCTCAAGGCCTCGTTCGAGATCTCGCTGGCGTGCGACGCCGCGCTCACGGCCATCTCCAACTCGCACGTGGTGCAGACGCTCGTGCGCCCGCGGCCCCGCGCGGCTGCGCCGGAGAAGCTCTGGCGCTTCGCCGAGACGCCCGTCATGTCCACGTACCTCGTGGGCCTCGTGGTGGGCGAGTTCGACGCGGTCTCGACTGTCACGGACGAGGGGGTGCTCGTGTCCGTGTACACGCCCGTGGGGCGCAGCGAGCGCGGCAAGTTCGCGCTCCACGTGGGCGCCGAGGCGCTGTCCTTCTACACGGAGAGGTTCGGCATCCCGTACCCGCTCAAGAAGTTGGACATGCTCGCGATCCCGGACTTTGCCGCCGGCGCCATGGAGAACTGGGGGGTCATCACCTACCGCGAGACGAGGCTGCTAATCGACGAGCAGCTCAGCAGCTTCGCCCAGAAGATGGCCACCGCGCGCACCGTGTGCCACGAGATCGCTCACCAGTGGTTCGGCAACTTGGTGACCATGGAGTGGTGGACCGGCTTGTGGCTCAACGAGGGCTTCGCGCGCTTCATGGAGTTTGAAGCCGTGCACCACGTCTTCCCCGACTGGAACGTGTGGGAGGTGTTTGTGCAGGATATTACGATGAGCGTGGCAATGGGCAAGGACTGCATGCTCACGTCACACCCCATCGAGGTGAAGGTGAACCACCCCGACGAGGTGGACCAGATCTTCGATGTGATCTCGTACGCCAAGGGTGCAAGTGTCATCCGCATGCTGTCCGAGTTCCTTGGTCGAGATGTGTTCTACCGCGGCATCCACGAGTACCTCGTCAAATTCAGCTACCGCAACGCACAGACACAGGATCTGTGGGAGGCGCTAGAGGAAGCTTCAGGCCAGCATATCACTTCACTGGCAAATGGGTGGACCAGTCAGACAGGTTACCCGATGGTGACATTGTCAGACGATGGATCTCTTGCGCAGGAACGGTTCCTGGCGGATAAAACACTTAAGGCTGCAGCTGCTGGTGCCCAGTCCAATGCTGACGTGTCGTGGGATATTCCACTAACTTTTATTGTGTCTGACAAGCCCAACGAGACTCAACGCGTCGGTATCTGGGAGCGCGGCTCGCCCTCAGATGCATTGGCGGCGAAACTCAGCGTACCGTCAAGTGTGGACGGTTCGTCGTGGATCAAACTTAACGCTAGTCAAGCTGGATTCTACCTCGTCAACTATTCTCCCGAAGGATGGAAACGCCTACAGCAACCTGTGCGCGAGAAAATTTTGGGACCTGTGGACCGCATGAGTCTTTTGAACAGCATCTTCGCGTTTGTTCGTAGTGGGGAGTTGCCTGTGTCTCGTGCTCTGGACTTCAGTTTCGCGTACGCCGAGGAACCGGAGCACATGTGCTGGAAGGAGATTTCGTCGAATCTGCGCTACTATAGCACGCTCTACAGTGCCGATTCATTCTACCCCAAGTTGCAAGCATACATTCGTCAGTTGTTCTCAGCTATCATGAAGCGTTTGACATGGCAGGCGGCGGATGGCGAGAGCTCGACTGTGGCTCCGTTCCGTCGCGACGTGATCAGTATGCTTGCCCTGGGCGACGACCCGGTAGTGATTGCTGAAACTCAACGTCTGTTCCAGGCGTATTTTGGAGATAACTCGGCGCTGTCGGCTGACCTGCGCGGCGTGGTGTTCAACGCACAAGCTCGCCGTGGCGATGCTTTACATCTAAAGCTTTTACGCGAAAGGTATGAGTCTAGCAACTTCATCGAGGAGAAGCTAGACTGCCTCTCAGCGCTGGGCCTGTTTAAGTCTCGGGAACTTAAGCGCGAGGTGATCACGTGGAGCTTAAAGAATGTGCGATCGCAGGATATCCAATACGTCTTTAGTAGTGTGGCTGCGGACGCGTCTGGTGCCGAATTCGCGTGGAAGTATGTGCAAGAGCACTGGGAAGAGCTGAATGAGCAGTACCGCCCGTTGATCGTAGGCCGCATTGTCATGTCTGTGATATCTCGTTTCCAGAGCGATGCTCACGCACACGAGGTGGAGACTTTTCTGGAGTCGCGCAAGCACTCGTCGTACACACGTTTGCTTGATGCAGCACTGGAGCGAATTCGCGTCAAGAGCGCCTGCTACCAGCGCAGCCGTGACGAACTTGCTAAGTGGCTGGAGTTGATTTAATTAGTGTACCAAATCCTGCGTAGGCTACGAGTCTGCAATGCATACAATTAGCACTTACCCCACCCTGTTCAGCGTGTTGAAAACCTCTGAAATTTATTTCAGAGCCAGGGGGGACGTAGGGGACGTCCCAGCCTAGTAACTGATACTACAGTACTACGTGTACTACATGTACTTAGTAGTACATGTAGTAATATGCTACAGGTATAACTGAGAATGAGTTATAAAAGACTGAAGGTGCAATACAGAGGGTGTACGCAGCGCTAAGATTGATAAATACGGAAAAGATTGAACACCTTTGCCCGGCCAATTATTGTCCGTTTCACATATTTTGCCCCGCTTATTCGTCGATCAACTCGTTCGTCTATTTTCAAGAGCCCGCGGGACCGCACGACCGCTGGCCCAAGCGCTGTAAATAGAAAAGACATATCGTCTTCGAAAGGAGCAATTCGTCTTCAGTCCAACAGGCCGTGCAGAGTTAGTTGGAGATCAAAACGGAGAGCGCGGCAAATCGTAGCCTCTGATTGATGTGTTTCGGAGTGACGGAAAGCGCGCTTTGAGAGCGCTACGCAGCTCGTCAATGTACAAACACGGATGTCGGCTCTCCAGTAAAACAAGCCCACTGTTTAGAACGTTTCAAATTTAGAAATGACAAGGAAATGTTTATTCATTTTATTAATTTCTGATGGTAGCCCGACAGAACGCATACCAATCCTGCACAGTACGCTCGCACACGCCCGCCTTCTCGCTGGCTTGCACTTGATAGAGCCGCATGCACCACGCCAGCAGCAATCGCACCGCCCTGTGTAGCTTAAGCTTCGATTCGTAAAAAAACGAGCTTGTAAGCACGCCTCGAGAAAGCTCCTTACTCGAGGCATGCGCGGCACGGCGGGAGCACCGCCAACGCTGTCAATTAGCCCCACCTCCATGCACCAGAGAACGGTGGCTCCTTCGCCACATGTGACCTCCATTACCTTGGAGAAGTCGACGAGGCCAGCGCTTTCGATGTGGTACTGGTAGAGTGTCAGCATGTCGTAGGCTAGGTGGGCGGACTGGCGTGTGAGCGGGAAGAAACGTTTGTGAGGCGTAGGCCGAACTGGCCACTATGGTATGGGTGGTCGTACGTGGTGGGCCTATTTATCAAAAGTATACAAAACCTGAGTGATTTAGTTTTCAAATCCCCCCCTTTATGTGCCAAATGTGGGCTTATCATGCGCAACTCACGCTCACACAAAGTGTACACAAATCTAAAGTCCCTACGTTTCCTTGTCATTTCTAAATTTGAAACGTTCTAAACAGTGGGCTTCTTTTACCGGAGAGCCCGGATGTCATTTAGCGTACTCAGCGACAAATTGGCACACCTCATTTGACCATCGGGATGATTTTTTCTTCTTCCCTTTGCCTTCGACTGTTCCTCGACTCAGAAACCACCCATATCACCTCTGCACCGATCGTTTGGACGCGCCCAGAACGTTTGTTACAATCGCCACTTCGACGTCGTAGACATGATCCAAGGTTACAGCACGGCAGCGGAGATCACTCAACTTGGTCATTGTAGAAACAGTTATGATAAGCAAATAGTCAGAAGGAATGGCACTTGGCGCGTGTGCCATTCGTTCTCCCAATTCGTAATTCGCTCTCAAAATCGTTAATCCTGTCAAATCGTTACTCGCTCAGCGATAACTCGCCCTACTTAGTAGTGTAGGCTATCTTTTCCATCTTCGTTATCCTCTACATGTAATCCTCATTATTGCGGCGGGAGCTGCGTGTAGAACGAACCCATGTCGCTGTTGTGGTCACCCACTGAGAAGAACGACGGACTTGCTTGATTGATCCGGGCTACCGAAGCTGATGTCAACTAACTGGGGGAGTTTTTTTTTGGATCGTCACAAATTTTGCTAGAAACATGCAGCGCTGCTCGGTGAGACGTCAGACGTGCGAAAGAATCGGTTTCGGCGAGTTGTACAGCATCCAGCCGGCCCAGCTCTATTGCAGGGCAAACATTTACTTCTAGACCGAGCAGTTGATCGAGCGAACCAGCCCAATAAATCAGAAGATCGAGTTGCTATTGACGTGACCCAACGCGAGACCCACCTAAATATTCTTTCTGGTACCCAATGAGATATGTCATTGGTCCAAAAAGAAACCTTCCGTTCCATAAGGAACATGTGGTGTATCGACTTCTGGGGGTGTGGGGTGTGGCAGATGCAGTGGTGCAACGGGCCGATACCGATCTTTTCTACTGTAAGCCCTTGACATTTCTCAGTCATCAAGGCAAACGCGGGAACGAGCGGCCGCAATTGAAATGTTGACACGGTCACCTTCATAGACTTGGAACTTAGTTCAGACAATACAGTGACGGACGATAGTTCGTCGTCGATCTCTTTCCGCAGTGGATAGCAAGTCAGAAATACAATAGGATTAAGACGAAGCAGAAGACAATTCGCACCATCCCTCCAGAGCGTTTGGTTCTGTATAGAGCCCTTGGGAGTAATTATTTGAATGGATGGTGCTCTACTATTACGTTGCGGAAAGTGTTACTGCCACGACGCTCGTGTTAGGGTTTCTTACATTAATATCTTGGTGGGCTAAAATTTTACGTTAGCAGCAAGAGAATGTCGCACTCTAGACCACCGGCACGCGCACTCGCTTGGAATGAGCATAAGCGTAGTCTTGTACAATGCACTTGATGGGAGGGCACATTTGCTATTTTCATCCAGTGGATTCGACAGTCCGCTGGTTTGTGGTCATCCACTGTTTAGCTCATCCGCTGGTACGGTTTGCGGAACACCAAAATACAATCCGCTATCTGCTCAAAATCGGTGTTATAATTAGTTTTCAGTATGTGTTTTACGTAAGAGCGCGTACAAGAACTGCTCGACCGTGAAGTAACCGTTGCCGCATCCGGGTTCGTCACTAGCAGCCGAATGAACCGAACACGCTCAGCTACCGGTACCTTGGCCGCGAGCCTGTATGTCCTTGAATAGATGACACCGAAATGAAGGTTCTGAGAGACAGCATTTCTGCAGCAATGTGGAGAGACAACCTAATGATGGTCGATATGGCGAAGCTTAGAGCACCATAACTACCAATTCTTTCAATCGGACCCTTAATGCTTCATTTTATTAGCGGTTTGTTTCATTTGAACAATATGTACTATTGCAGGCGCTTGCTCTCGATCCGCTGGAATGAAAAATCCGCTGGAATTGGTACGTGCGGAACACCCACTTGGCTTTTTCAGCGCCCTTGAACTCATCTCCTATTTACAGCGCTACCAACGCGTGCTAACGCCCACGGACTCTCAACTGAAACTCGTGGGGTCTTATTAACTCTCCTCGGTTCTTTCAACCAAACCCGGTATGCTGGTTTTGGTCGGAAACTACAGTGAATTCTGCCTGCACCTCTACCGTAGTGGGTCTCTGGCCCAGCAGTGGGGGCAAGGAAAAGACACCGCCACCAGCCGCCAGTTAGCGGCCACGTTACCCACCTGGATGACGTGCATCGATGGTTACCATCAACACTCGTTGTCGAAACTCTTGTCGTGGTCCAGACCGGTACGGTAACTAAGTGCCGCGTAATTATTTATTCTTCGCTTGAAGAGAGGGCCGAAGGCTGCCATCCACAACGAAATTTCCCAGCACGATGGCAAGTCAACTTAAGTCCCGATACACTTCATTAAGCCACTTCGAACGGGCCCAGGCCACGCTGAGCGACAATTTGATCGGTCACGTTATTCCTCGCAGACAACCCTGCAAGCGACAATTAAGTGAAACTGAAGCATCATGGAATTCGCTCAAGTCTGAAGAACAATTTACACGTAAAATGTTTTCTACCGAGGGAGGAAGACCCTCGTACAGGCCTACCTACCTCATCACCCCACCGCGTCAATCTTCGACAGTGTCGATGGCCACCAAAACTACACTATCGGAGGACAGCGCAGGGCGTTGCATTAATCGCCAACACGTCCAGACCATTGAGGAAAAGGTGAAACTCCTTGAGATGAAGAAGGCCATCCGGCTCGAACAATGCCGAACCAACCAAGCACGCTACCGAAACAGACAGCGCATTCTTGAGAAGCAACTCAATAACGCTGTGCAGTTACTTCGAGAAGAACTTCAGGGTCTTCGGGTAAAGCGACAGCGATTGCACTTCAGTGAGAAGACCAACCGCAGTCCGTGGGCGATCGTGAGCGAGGTGTTCCGCCTGCTCGACTCCAGTTTCCACTCGCCGTGGGACATGACGAGCGTCGACGAGATGAGAAAGGATTCCGAAAAGCAGCAAAGCCTGAAAGCACTGGAGAAGTCGTTTACACACGACGTGTCCATGGGCAGTGTAACGGGAATGAACGCAGTGCTAGAGCAGCTACGGCGCTACTCACTTTACTTCGGCGAGCCGAAGATTCAACTCAAGCGCGTGGAATCTGTGGCTCCAGGAGTACTGACGGCTTCAGCACGACTCAGTCTTACAGTAACCGAGTTCACACTTCATTCTGTGTTCCCGCATCTGGGGACGACAAACAGTAATGGGGGAGGTGGTGGTGTTGACAAGCACCAAACGTTGCCTGAGAAGCTGCTTGGTCAGCGGTTAAACTGCAGCTGCGATATGACATTCTTCATCGACGAAGCCAATGGTCGGGTGGTGCGTCTGGTGACGAACATCAATTTCGCGGAGTCACTGTTTCAGCTATTGGGGGGTGCAGACGAAGTGGCGGATGTGCTAGGGAAGGCGCTACTCACAGCTGAGTGTGTTGTTGGCAACCCAGCCAATATGTATCCCAAGTGAGGTAGTTGTACAGTATTACAACCCGTTATTATGGTATTAGCATTTGAGTTAGTAACGTTGGATAAAGGATCTTATCCTGATACATTTACCACGGTACTGACAAAGTCGTGCTTCGACACAAAAAACTCCATATCTAAAGTTCTGTGGATATTTATATCCAGAGTCTTAGGATCGAAAACCGCCGTGTGTTTTGTATAATCGTAGGGTATGGATACTATACTAATGAATTAATGATTAATACTTAGCTCGGCATACATTGAGAAGGTATAGATCGTAATAATTTATTAACGTATACAGGCTAAAACTAAATGGATCCGGTCAAGAACGACATTCGAGCAACATTCGGGTGGTGAAACACAACATCAATCGTGCTGGTGGAGTACACCACATCTCCGTGAACAACTATGCCTAAGAAATTACGGCGAGCCCCCTGGACACTATTAATAGCAGCCTCTGTCCTATACGTACAACAAGCGACTCTACCGTATTCATAATGATAGGGCAGGAGCAACTTATATGTTGATTATCAGCTATTTCTCTTCAACATCCAGGGCTTCCCGAGCGAGCGGCACTAGTATTAGAGCCTTCCCATCCATCCATTAAGTCAAATCGCTATATGCCAGAGGTCACGGATACATGCATTCTGTGGCTGAAATAGGGAGATTTTTCTTACTTAGTCTAATTTAATATTTAAGTCGTTGCACAATGAGAGAGTACTGTACAACGACCATTCGTTTGCTCAGACGAGAAAATCGTCACCGTAAATACAAAGTCGTGTTTCGGTTGCCTTTTTATCGGTACATATACGGAACAGGTCTCGTGATTTGAGCAGGTAATTAGCTCCTCGTTTGCACCGCCAATTTCGCTTCGCTCATGGCGGGCAAGGCGTCGTGAAATCGATATCACCTTCTTGTTAGTGTACCTCCTCCGGCCCACGCACCGACCATTGCAGACCTTCGCTTCGCTTCGGTTGCAAATGGTCTCTCTGAGGCCTCGCAGGTTTTAATTCTAATTCGTTGTAAAAATAGCCTTTAATTCCCAAATTTTAAAGAGTGGAAATATGACATTAGTAAAGGAAATGCTTGTATTTTGGGGATTTAGAATACGTGTTACAAATAGCAATTGGGGTGGGATTTAGCTCAACTTCGTACTATTGCTTACGATCTAGTGTTGACTATGAGGAATACGTGTATGGTGACGATTGCAGCCACTATTTAGTGCAAATTACACAGTGACATACTTCGATGTAGTACCATAGCAAATTTGGAATATGCGATAGAATGAGATGCTTGTCATGGCGAATTTTTGCCGCAGGGTCTGCGCTGACGAATAGATTAGCAGAGTCAATTCGAGCTATGAATTATTTGCACCACAACGGGTAGCATGAGTGGACCATTCCAAGGCGTCCGCAATTTCAAGAACAAAGGCTGTTGGGAAGGCCTCGCCTGCAAGGTGGGAAGTCTGCTGCGGCGCGATGAAGAAGCCGCCGCCGTGCGGGAGCAGGTGGAAATACTCACAGCCAATGACAATGTTTCCGAGCTATGCTAAACTCAAGTTTGATCGACACAAGCTTCCAGCAGTTTAGTTTAGAAGATGACTTTGATGATCTTTTCCGTGAAGTTGCTAGTGCTGAATAAATTCTCTTTTTCTTTCATCGTGCAGTGGAGATGGCTTTAGCCGGTACACCTCCAATCATGTTTCTATCACTACAGATCAGATGTACGGCTTAACTATTAATAAGGTTATTCGGTATTGTTGTTGTTGTTGTATTACGCCTTCGCGTCAATCTGTCTTACTGGGAGGCTAGATGTAAACTAGCTAGTCTCCGGCATAGGGTAGTATCCGCATACGTCAAG
Source organism: Phytophthora fragariaefolia (assembly GCA_030267785.1). Taxonomy (NCBI): domain Eukaryota; phylum Oomycota; class Peronosporomycetes; order Peronosporales; family Peronosporaceae; genus Phytophthora; species Phytophthora fragariaefolia. Next base: position 1,759 of record BSXT01001981.1, on the reverse strand, counting down.
TCGTCCTCACATGTCATCCATGCGATTACTTCCTTCACGAGTTTCTTCCACGCAGTTGTGTTTTGTGCTTGGGTACGAAGCGTGAGAAGGTCGGGTTTGGTGCGGAGCCGGTGTCCTCGCTTGGTCTTGATCCAAGACCGTTGGTAGCGTGGTGCGAGGGCGTCCTCGCCAGCCACCTTCAGTAGAGCTGTCGAAGTAGCAATCCATTTGCATGAACGCTGGGTTGCGATCCGAGCCGCGAAGAACCTGTCCAAAGAGTACCCATCGTGCCTTGGTGATGCGGTAGCGCAGAGGTCGAGTGTTACAGCGCTTGTAGAGCGCTGCGTTGGAGATCCGCCGAGGGTGGCGGATGCCAAGTACTTGGCGAAGTTGTCGGCTGAAAGCTCTCAAAGCCGAGCATGTCCCCCTTCGTAAGCGCCCACGTACCGCAATTGTATAGCAAAATCGGAAGAGCGTAGCTGTTGTACAGGCGAACTCTGGTGCGCTCGGAAGTTTGCGAGGTTCGCAGCCACAATGTCCACATTCGGTTGAGGGCGGCACGGGCGAGCTGTTTACGGCGCGAGACGTCTTCGGCATCGCCCAGAAGCGAACCGAGTTTCTTGGTGTTGCGCCATGCTTCCTCTTGGGCGCGGACGTGGCGAGTAGGAGTACCGGTTGATGCGCGAGCAACCGTCGTCAACTCGGTCTTCGACGAGTTTATGGCCAACGACCAGCGAGCCAAGATCGCTGGGGCTTGGTCTTGGATGAAGGCGGTGGCTTCGACAGTGCGGCACACGAAGTCGGCCTCGTCTGCGTAGACGATCATATTGTCGAGGAATGCACGGCCAACGTCGAGAGAGTCGGTGAGATCGCGTAGAGCAGCTTCTAGGTAGACAATGAACAAAACAGGAGAAAGTGAGTTGCCCTGGGGCGTGCCAAAGTTGCTTGTGAACGGGTTCAGCGTGGTCGATCCAGATCGGAGCGACAGCCTTGTGTCCGCGAGCAGGAGCTGGATTAGGCGCACTTCGTCGTCGTCGAGGAAACTGTGGAGCACGTCCATGAGCTTGGCCCGGTCGATGGTGTCGAAGGCCCGCGACAGGTCAATGCCAAGGAGATGGTATACCTCGCGATAGCGTTGGACATGTGCAGCGATCCAGCGGTGGGACCAAACGGCATCAGCGGTGCTGCGACCGGGGCGGAAGCCGCTCTGAGGTGGCGAGAGACACCCTGTAACTTTTCCGGCAATCCGGCGAAGTACCACGACCGATAGTGCTTTTCGAACGCAGTTGAGCAGTACGATTGGGCGGAGGCTGAAGCACTCGCCGCGAGGCTTGTTCGGCTTGGGCAGACCAATCAGTAGGCCAGCACCAAGCCGGATATGTTGACCTGTGGCGAATCCTTGATTGACGAGCCCAGCGAGCGGTTGGGCGAGAGTGTCAGCGCCATGCTTGAGTAGTTCTGCTGATACGACGTCTGGGCCGGCGGCGCGGGCGTTTTTAAGCCGACGGAAGGCGCGCTCGAGCTCGGCTGGGTCAATCGGTAGCTGCAGCGGTCGGCGCTCCGAGTCGGGGCGGACTACTTCTCGGGACGGATCAAGAAAGAGAGAGCGAAAGTGCTCTCACACTAGGTGGTTAGCACGGTTAGTAGATAGAACTAGTTTACCTTGTTTGTCTCGGATGTGTTGGCGGGGTCTCGGCTTGCGAAAAAGTGCACGCGTAGCTTCGAAGACGCGACTCGATGTGCTGAGTGACTCGATCACTTCTGCTTGGTGGTCGAGGGC
>BSXT01001980.1:0-20827 GCA_030267785.1 Phytophthora fragariaefolia | reverse complement strand
TGTTTTCGTCCTTCTACGGGTCCAAACATGCTGACGATTATTCCGTCAGGGGTCTGAATACTCTGCCAATTGAAGCAATGCTTTCTTGGGTGGCCGTTGTAGACTGACCTTTGTAGATTTTCATTTAGAATGCATCCATTTTCTCGAGCGCTCAGCCGTGAAATGTACTGCTTGGTACCGTCAATAACCCCCCAGCAACTTTTAAGCGCCGCACCAGCATTTTGAATTGCCTCACAATATGCCCCAATTCTGGGTGTGATAAGTGTCTCGTTAAAATACAGCACATCTTCGTGGTTGTTGTAGAGCAGAGCCACGGTTGCCGCAACAATGCGGCTATATGCTGCTGTAGACCTTCCAAACTCAGTAGCTACTGTGTACAATTTTGCAGCCTCAGAAAGTCTCCGACAAACCATCGTCAGTGCTTCGACACGAGGCACGTTGTCTCCAGCGTCGGTTCGTACTCCATCGCGAGGAAGTCCCAGGACAGAGGCCAGTTGGTAGAGTTGAGCAACCGTAAAGCGATATTTTAATCGAGCTGTTGCGTCCGCCACCATCTCGTCAAACCGACGAGAAGGATCGACAACAGCAGCTGCGTCTCGCAGCCGAAAGCAGTGCAGCTTCATGAGTGTCTTCATTATCTTCAGAAATCGCTTCTTGTTGCCTTGTGAGAGGCGCCACGCTTGCTCCAAAACCTTCACCGCTTGATCTGCAGTCAGCTGGGGACCAACGAACATTGCGCACGTCTTGGAATGCTGTTAGTGCCATCCATCTCAACTCAAATGAGCTAAGGGTAGGTTTGAGGAAACACGGTCATTAGCTCAAACCTACCCATGTTTGAGTTGAGATACAACCCCTAAACAACGTCTAACTCGAACTGAAACTGAAACGTGCACGAAAAACAGCCTCCGAAAGTTCTCTATTACTAGTATTATTAGAGCACCTTTCAGTAAAAGCACGCTTTGGCCCCGACAATCGGACGCTACAATCAGCGTTGTGGTCTCTGAATGATCGCCCCTCATTCGCGTGGTTCACACCACGTGGTGCGCGCCAACCAAACACTGTGGCTGTTGCCTTTCACACGTCACACACACGCAGTCGGCGCCCAAGTGCATCATCGCCATGGCGGAGCCGCTTACCGAGGAGCGCAAGCTCATCCTGCAGAAGCGGCGCGAGCTGCGCAAGGCCAAGAAGGCGAAGGCCAAGCAGTTCAAGCAGCAGAAGCAGCAGGCGCGTCGCGAGAAGAAGGCGGAGATCGTGGCCAAGATCCGCGCCAAGCGCGACGAGGCGCAGCAGGCCACGGCGCAGGACGGCTGCTGGCTCTGCGGAGAGGCCTCGCACCGCAAGCAGGACTGCCCCAACCGCGCGGCCGGCGACCTCAACAAGACGTGCTTCCAGTGCCGCCGCCGCGGCCACACGTCGCACAACTGCCCGCAGAACGGCAGCGGGCTCAGCTCGCAGCAGGCGCAGCAGGCCGCCGTGTGCTTCAACTGCGGCGCCGCCGACCACGGGCTGCGCGACTGCCCCAAGCCCAGAGAGAACGGCGGCACCACGTACGCCACGTGCTTCGTGTGCGGCCAGCAGGGCCACCTCAGCCGCAAGTGTCCCCAGAACACCATGGGCGTGTACCCCAAGGGCGGCTGCTGCAAGCTCTGCAAGAGCGTCGAGCACCTGGCGCGCGACTGCCCCGTGGGCAACATCGCGAGCGACGGCAGCAGCGGCACCAAGAAGAACAAGAAGACGACGTTCGCAGACGACGACGAGAGCTTCGTGCCCGAGGACAACGGCGACACGACGGGCGACGCGCTCGACTCGTTCCAGCTCGGGCTGGAGGGCGAGGACGACGACAAGGAGGACGAAGGCGTTGCAAAACGCAAGGGCGGCAGTCGGCAGCAGCCCAAGCGCGTCAAGTTCTAGCACATCTCAGCTTCAATACATGTATGATCCCCCCTCCCTGGACATCCAGCACCTACTCGGTCTTCTTGGCGCTCTGACTCTTGAGCTCCTCCGGGTCGATGTTGTTCTTGCGCAGCAGCTCGTTGAACTCCTCGTCGTAGCGGTCCGTCTCCGGGTCGGCCACGCGCGGGCCGTGCTCCGGGTACTTGTCCTTGTAGCGGCGCAGCATGCTCGCGTGCAACTCGTTCCAGCTCACGTTGTCCTCGGCATCCTCCTTGTTCTTCTTGTCGCACAGCTCCTGCTCCACCTTGCGCAGGCCGTCGAAGAGCTCCTTGGTGGGGTTGGGCTTCTTCTTGCGCCGCTGCTTGTCGGCCACCGGCACGAGTCGGTCGCCGTCCGTGACGAGCTCCTCCATCTCGTCCTCTTCTTCCTCGTCCTCCTCCTCCTCGGAGCTCTCCACCGTGAGCTCGGGCGACAGCTTGGGCCGCTCGCGCTGCGTCTCGTGCGCCGCCGCCTCGGCGTCCAGCTGCCGGTTGAACCAGCGCGCGCCCAGGAACAGCGCGAGCAGCGCCGCGTAGTACTTGAGCACGGGCGCCAACACGCCCACAAAGTCCCAGAGCGAGCGCGGCGCCGGCGGCAGCTGCAGCCGCTCGGCGGCCTCGAGCTCGTCCATCTGCTCGTGTCGCTTTCGCGTTCTGTACCCCCCCCCCGACCACGTCACATCGAGATGTAGCCATGTTGGTGCAACCCGTGCAACCCGATATCGTCTTCCGAAGGCGTCGACACCCAAGCAGCGCATTTCTCCAGGCAGCGCCAAGATGGGGAACCAGCCGTCGGCCCTGCAGGAGGACGCCGCCGCGCGCCAGAAGCTGCGCGACGACCGCCACGCGCGCGCGCTGGACTTGCCGCCGGCGCTAGGCGCGTCCGGCGCGCGCTCGCGCGCGTCTCAGGGACCCCCGGAAGCCGCAGAACCGCCGGGCAACGCCGACGCCGACGCCGCGGCGAGTGGGCCGAGCCCCGCGGCGCCGCGCCGGCGCGTGGAGGACTTCTACGAGCTGCAGAGCGAGCTGCTGGGCCGGTACCGTGCCGCGCGCCGCCCTCCTCCCCGCCGCGCGGCCGTGCGCTAATCTGTGGGTCGTCGTGATGCTGCTGCAGCGGTCACTACGCCGTGGTCTGCCGCGGCCGCTGCCGGCGCTCGGGCCGCGCCGTGGCCGTCAAGAAGATCAAGCGGTTCCTGACCGACCCCAAGCGGCTGCGCGCCGAGATCGCGGCGCTGCGGCGCGTCAAGCAGCACCCGAACATCGTCGAGTTCGTGGACGTGTTCGAGACCACGCGCGAGGTGCACCTCGTGCTGGAGCTCTGCACGGGCGGCGAGCTGTTCGAGCGCCTCGCCGACAAAGGCGCGTACTCGGAGGCGGACTGCGTGCGCCACGTGCGCGACATGGCGCGCGCCGTGCAGTACCTGCACGAGTACGTGCTGCCACCGCGACAGGGGCAGCTTGCGTAGCTTGTCGACGTCTCTCGAGTATTCACGTCGTGTGTGTGTGTGTATGTGTGTGTGTGTGTGTGCTTGGTGCAACTGCAACCGCAGGTGTGGCATCGTTCATCGGGACCTCAAGCCCGAGAACATCCTGCTCTCAACCCCGGACGAACACGACGCAGTGGTCAAGGTGGCGGACTTCGGGCTGGCCAAGGTCTTCACAGGCACGAGTCTCAAGACCAAGTGCGGCACGTGGGGGTACTCGGCGCCGGAGATGATATCTGGCTCCGGCTCGACGTTCGGCTATGACGACAAGGTGGATTCGTGGAGCCTCGGTACCATTCTGTACATTTTGTTGTGTGGATACCATCCGTTCGACCCGGAGGGAAACCGCTCCGACAACGAGATGATTGCGAGCATGAAGGCGTGCAGGTTCGAGTTTGACGACGACGGCTGGGCGACCATCAGTGACGGCGCGAAGGATCTGGTGCGGCATCTTCTAGTGCTCGACCCCGATGAGCGTTTCAGTATGGCGCAAGTGCTAGAGCACCCGTGGATCAGTGGGTCTTCACCTGCTGGTTTGCATGCCTCGGAAATGCCGCTGTCACCTACGATACACTACGATCTGGCCAAGTACCGGGAGCACACAAAGCAAAAGGTATGCTGCACTTGATGCTGATTGTGTTGATGGTGGCTGCTAAGTGATCTAATGTGTTTTGAGATTATGCGTTTTGGTCTGGGTGGCCTTGCTTCATTAGTCGGGTTTTGGTTCGTACGGCGATCACGACGATGATGATAGCGGCGGTGGTGAGAGTGCATCAGCAGTGGATAAGCTCAAGTAAGTGTTTCTTGTGGCTATGCCTCGTAGCGGTATCCCCATCAATCGGCAAGTCGTGCGTAGCGGACAGATAAACACGATATGCAAATATTTAATTAAGAAAACTGTATACGCTATGGTTTGAATGAGATAGTATTGGTCTGTGTCACACGAAACGGAAATAGTTTAACACAGTAACTCTTGAGTGCGGAATACTTCGAAGTACAATGGTAGGTGTTTTTAGCAATAAATGTATCGCAGGATGCCTCGTGTTATGCTCAACGTTGGCCGTGCTAACTTTGTTTTATGTCGCTGTAATCGTGCTGCAAATGAGATGGAGTCAGATCTGTGCGTTGTACTACGAAGTACCTAGAATTTCATGTCAAAAGTCGAAGAATCATGAAATAACCGTCCCTCGTTATCACGTGCCACAAAAGTCGGCGATGCTAAAGTCGCGGATTTTACCAAGGTAACGTACGAGGGCGTGCCCCAGTACTGTTTAACAGGTTATCAGGGCTAGAAAACAGCAACGAGTCAAGGTTGTTACACTTGCGTACAAATAGGTAAATTTAAACATCAATGCTTGCAATTTCGAGAATGGATTGGATACTTAATAAACTAACTGCGCTGGCCGAGTTGATCGCCTGCCACGGTCTCGTCTGTATTCTCTGCAATAACCTTCAGTGCCATGATATCGTCGTTTACATTGCAAATAGTAGACAACCGGTCAGCGAAGAAATCCATGGCGAGGTATAGTGCCCACGTGGAAGGCAAAGCACTGACACCAAACACAGTTTTGTACATGGTAGACATGACCACTACCCCACCATTAGGCACTGGGGGGGTGCCAGCGCAAGCCACAATGCTGAGGAAGAAAATTACTGCGAGCCGTAGGAACGTGATTTGGTCTCCATTGCCAGACGACTCAGCCAAGAAGATAACTCCGATCGGGTAGTACCAGCCGGAGCCAGACATGTTTGTGACGACACCGATCGACACCACAAATGTAGCGATTGACTGCGAGCAAACTCGAGCCTTCTGGACGCAGCCGAGAGTGACAGGGGCAGTGGCCAGCGACGATGAAGACCCGAACGCAAAGATATAGGACCGAATCATGTGGTGCATATGCGCGTAGGGGTTGCATCGGGCGAGCAAGAAGATCACAAGCGGGTACACGACCAAGATCTGCAGCGCTGCTGCTGTCATGCAGGCTACGAGAAACATGTAGACCTTGGGTAGCTGGCTCACTGCAGCTTGATTCGACGCAAAGGCCCCCGAAATGGTGGAGACAACGGCGACAGGTGTGACCCAAATCACCCACTCCATGGCCAAGAAGAAAGTGTTCCGCAGCTGCAATAGCACCAGATACAGATAGTTGACACGACGAGTCTTGGAAAAATAGTTGCGACCGGCGATAGAGCCCAGCACCATGGCGAATGTGATGATAGACAGCAGGTCGCCATCTGCCAGTGAGGAGAAGATGTTGTCTGGCACCACAGATTCCAGCGTTGAGACCAGTTGCTTGCTCAGGGTCAAGTCGGTGATCACTGCGTCGCTGTTCGTCTCGAACACCTTGTGCACGTCGTCCAGCACGAACGCATTATCCACCGATAGATCCGTGGCGTTCGACGAGCACGTGATACTGTCGTTGCCCTGCATCTCCAGCATGAATCCATTGGAGCAGGTGAAGCCCACGGCATTAGCACTCGGGCCAGCAAAGTGGTTTTTCAGGCGGAAGAGTGGTCGGAACATGAACGCGACGCTGACGCCGAGCGTCGTGGACACCACCCACCCCGTGGCGAAAATCTTGAGCGTTTGCAGTCCGACGATCGACACTTTGCCTACGAACACGATGTCGCCCACAGCCACGGCGACCGAGCAGAACACGTAGGGCACCACGAGCGAGTTGACGGCTCGCAGGAACAAGTCGCCGGGCAGCGCGATCCACTGCGCGGCCAGGTCGGACACGCCAACGTGGGCGAGCGCGATGCCGAGGCCGAGGCCGACGACCGCGCCGATGATCATGTACCTGACCGAGAGCTTGAGGCTGCTGCCGCTGCCGCGGAAGCCCTTGGTCGGGTCGGGCGCCTCCTCTGGCGGGTCCGTGCTCGACACGAAGGGCATGGCGGTGGGCTCGACGGTGGCGTAGTCTGAGGGCGGTTGGTCCTGCAGCTGGCTGTTCATGAAGGCGGCGACGGGGTTCGGCGTCTTGCGGTGGCTGGTGAAGTCGGTGCGGATGCGGTCGCTGCCGGGCTCGCGTGACTTGAGCATGGCGGCGGTGGTCGTGGCGGGGCGCCGGGCGCTGGTGAAGTCGGTGCGCAGGTAGCTGGTCGTGGGCGGCGGCGGCGCCACGTGCTGCGGGATGGGCAGCATGGGCGGCGTGGTGGGCACGAAGAGGCCGTTGCCGTCCGAGTCGGGGCGCGCGGGCTCGTCGCCGTCGTCGCGGCCTTCGCGCAGCGCTCGCTGCTGCTGCTCGTCCAGCAGCACGACGGGCGCGGGCGGCCGCGCGCGCACGGAGTTGGCGAAGACGTCCATGGCCGTCGGTGGGACAGTCGAGAGGAACTGCAGGTGGCGACGGTCTTCTCTAACCGCCCGCCACGCGCGACGCGGAACTCTATTCCGAGGATGGCGAGCGTGGATTTGCGAGAGTCGGAGCGCTCGAGCCGCGAAAGAATGGAGCGCTGCTGGCAGTGAACGTCATGGTCAACATGTGCTGGAGGCCAAGGGCTGGCGGTACATGCAGCGACTGGTTTCGAGGCTGCGGTGGAAAGCAGCAACGTCGCTAGATCATGGACGGCGGCCATTGGACGCAGTCCCGCCGCTGCTCGTGGCGTGCACTCAGTCACTGAGTCAGTGCACCACGACGCGTGCTGCGTCTTGGGGATCACTTACGCACGAGCTGCGGAGTTAATGGACCCCTTCTGCACTGCGAACGTCGTGTCCGAGTTGACGTCGATGCTGCGGGTGGCGATGGCTGCCTTTCGTTCGTGGCCGCCTCCGCTTCGGCCGCGTGCCGCATCGTGTGAGCTGGCTGTGGCTGCTTGACGTTGTCATTGAGATACTTGGGCGTAACTGCGTGTGTTGCGGCGCTGGATGGATATTGGCGCCCAGCTGTGCCTCTGCAGGACGGCGGCCACAAGTTCGGGCTCTGAATCGAACCACGCGACCGAGAGGCATCGAACCATCCAATTTTCAATGCGCTCGGGATCGGGCGTACTCGTACAACATCGAGACGTCAACGCCAAGCCCCATCGTGCGCGCATTCCCGCCACATAGCAATTCGACTCGAACCAGTCAAGCAAGCAGACGCAGGGGCTTCTTCCTCGACTATGGGCCTCGACATCAAGCGCGTAATCCAGCAGAAGACGCGCTGGGTGGCGGCCAAGCTGTCGCTCGGCAAGTTGCGCACCAAGAAGCGGTCGCGCCAGGCGGAGGAGACCACGGAGCTGCGCCCCGTAGCGCTTGCAGGTGCCAGCAGAGGCTTCGTCGGCTCTTCGACGCAGTGCAACCACTTTGCACGCACGCCCTCGGGGGCGGAACACGAACAGTGGACGGACAGCTCCGGCGGCGACTGCGCCGCGGACAGCAGGTGGCAGGTCTGTCGGATGTGCCAGCGCAAGTTCTCGCCACTGAGCCTCAGTCGGCAGTACGCCGACTTCTGCTCGCTCGACTGCAAGTCGGCCTTCATGCTCGGCCGTGGCAGTGCTTAGCCTTCCGGCGTAGAGCCAACAACCTTTTTAAACGTCGTCGATCGAAGACGTCTCCAACCAATGTAACTCTATTCACAACCACTCCACCTTGTCCGACAACTTCCAACGAGAAGCTCGAGTGTAAGAGCTTAACAGCAACACCAGTCTAATAGCTACCAGTACAGCAGTCTTCTCGCCACAACGGTGAGTTTCGTTCCTAGCCGCAGTCTTCAAGGTCTTCTCGCCACTGTTGCTGCAGTGTGGCACCTTTTTCTCGTTGTCAAAAGCATCGAAAGCATCGAAAGCCAACTTTGCGTATCCTGGGCACCTGTAGCATTCCACGTGTAGTACGACAAGCAAACTTTAGTGCTGTCGCTTGATGCATGTGGCCTCTGACTCAGAGTGCTCAGAGTCTGAGCTGGTGAAGGCTCCAAGGGAAATGGCTACATGTCGATTCTCGGTGGTCGACGCCCCACCGTTGGCCCCATACAAACTCCAAGTGTAGCGTAGTGTAGTCTCCATACAAACACCAAGCGTAGTGTAGTAGTGGTCCCAGGCAGGCAGGCAGGCGACCATGGCCAAGGCGCTGAACCCGATGGAGGCGTTCCGGCGCGAGCAGAAGAAAAAGGAACTCAAGAAGAACCGGCAGGAGCGCCAGAAGGACAAGCAGGCCAAGCTCAGCGCCATGGACCCGGCGGAGCTGCGCGCGCAGCTCAAGGCGCTCGAGCGGCAGACCGCCGCCAACCCCGCGGACGGCCCCACGCGCAAGCGCAAGCAGGAGCTGGAGGACACGCTGCGTGCCGTCGTGAAGAAGCAGAAGGAGGTGGGCGACTGCGGCGGAAGCAACAGCAACAGCAGCAGCGCAGCTGGCGGTGCTGGGGTCTGGAGACTGACGCGGTGCTGCTTCGCTCTGTAGATGGCCGAGGAGGAGCTCCGGAAGCAGAAGGACGCGCCGCCGCCCCCGCCGATGGTGGGTGGATGCTGGTCAGCACGAGGAGCAGGTGGTCGAGTACTGACTGTTGCTGCTGTTGCTGTGGGCTGCAGAGCATGGCGGAGCTCACGGAGGCCAACAAGGCCAAGTTCCAGAACCCAGAGGTGCGCAGGGCTTGCTAGAGAGCTGCAGCTGGAGCTGGTGGGGAGGGGTCTTGGCACTGTTGATGCTGATGCCATCGCTGTTTGCTTGTAGAACTCAATTTACTACCACCCGACGCTGAACCCGTTCGGCGCGCCGCCGCCGGGGAAGCCGCAGGTGTATCGCAACCTGCCGCCAGGTCCTCCCGGACCAGTGGGCGCACCGCGAGGGCCGCCGCGGGGTTTCGGCCGTGGACCACCAACGCAAGGAGGAGTTGATGCACATTCGCAGCAGCAGCAGAGACATCGTGGCCCGCCGCCGCCCCCAGGAGGATTTCGAGGGCCGCCTCGGTTTGGAGGACGGGGTCCGCCACCTCCGCCCTTGCAGCAGCCTCGGGCCATGGCGAGACGGCCCGGGAAGCGGCCACCGCTGCCAGCAGGGCCGCCGCCTCCAGGGACGATTCAGGTGCCTCCCAGACCGCCGCTACCTAGCGGTGCCATTCCTGTTCGGCCACCTCCTCCGCCTTCGGGCCACGCCCAGCCCACCGGAATGGTGCCACCCCCGCCACCACGTCCACCCTACCCGACGATGCCTACAGCGGCTGCAGATGAAGGTGACGCGACGGCCGACCAGACCCCAGTCGACATGGAGGAGGAGGACAGTGTCGTGGCGCCTTACCCGACGACGGACGAGCCTGACTTGGCCGATTCCCGGACAGAGGAAGAGCGAGAACAGGCCGAGGAAGCCGCCGAGCGCGCAGCCGAAAGTCGAGCGCAGCTCCGCTCGCTCGTGCCCGTCGCGCTGCGAGTGCAGCGTCAAGTGGTCGCGCCTCCGAGCTCCATTGCGCCCGTCCCAGCTCCTCGCCGACCGATTCCCGCGCCCCCTGCGCCCGCGCCTCGGCCCGCGCGTATCGCTCCGCCGCCGCCGCCCCCACGACCCGCCGGCCACACCGCCGACCGCTCCGTGTCCAAGGAGTTCGACGCCTTCATGGACGAAGTGAAGGACCTGCTCTGAGCCCGTTGCACCTGTGTAGCATACCGACCGGTACATGTACATGTGCATGTACCTACATGTAACCAGTTGACGTTGAAGCCGAGTGTAGCCATCTTGTCGCCCCGTCCGCATCCCCCCATCCATCCATCCATCCATCCACCCATGTCGACGCTCGAGGACGAGGCCACGGGCGCGCGCTTCGAGCGGCTCGCGCCCGAGTACGAGGCGGCGTTCGCGCGCTTCCTGCGGTGCCACTACCGCGCGGACGTGCAGGCGCTGGGGCGGCGGCTGCGGTCCGAGCCGCTGGGCTTCAGCCTGCGCGTGTGCGCGCAGCGGCTGCTGGACTTCAACGCGCAGCTCGGCACGCTGCTGGTGCGGCACCCGGAGCAGCTGCTGCCGCTGCTGCACGCGGCGCTGGCGCGGGCGGCGGGCGACGGCTCCGCGGTGCTGCCGCCCAAGACGCGGCGCCGGCTCCGCGTGCGCGTGGAGAACCTGCCGCCCGTGGCGCCGCTGCGCAAGGCCGGCATCAGCGCCGTCCGCTCCAACGACGTCAAGCAGCTCATCCAGATCGCGGGCACCGTCGTGCGCACGGGCCTCGTCAAGGTGCAGGAGACGGAGCGCGAGTACCAGTGCAGCAACGCGCGCTGCGGCCACCGGTTCCTCGTCAAGTCGGACCCGGAGCAGGGCAACGTGCTCGAGGTCCCGGTGCGTGCAGCTTCTGCACGAAGGGGAGGCAGCTCGTCGTGCTGACGTGCTGCTCTGCTCTGCTCTGCTCTCTCTCTTTGGTTTTGTCTGCTGGTCTGCGGAGCAGAAGGCGTGTCCATCCGACAGCACGGGCGGCACGAGCAGCGGCGGCAAGAAGCCGTGCAAGTCCACGCAGTTCATGCCCGTGGGCGGCGCCGACAGCAGCGTCGTGTCCGACCACCAGGTGATCAAGATCCAGGAGCAGGCGTCCAAGCTCGGCGTCGGCTCCATCCCCAGGTCCATCTTGGTCGTGCTGGAGGACGACCTCGTGGACTCCGTCAAGGCGGGCGACCAGGTGACGGTCGTGGGCATCCTCATGCGCACGTGGAAGCCCTGCGTGCGGGGCGTGCGCTGCGACCTGGAGACGACGATCAAGGCCAACAGCATTCGCATCAAGAACGCGACCACGTCGCAGGTTCTCGTCACGGAAGAGCTGCGAGCGGAGTTCGCGCAGTTCTGGACCAAGCACAAGCGAGACCCGATTCGCGGGCGCAACGAGATTGTCGCGAGCATCTGCCCAAAGGTGTATGGGTTATTCATCGTGAAGCTTGCGGTAGCGCTTACTGTCATCGGCGGAGTTTCGTACGTGGATGAGACTGGGATGAAGACTCGTGGCGAGCCGCACATGCTCCTCATCGGCGACCCTGGCACAGGCAAGTCACAGTTTCTGCGATTCACGGCAGAGCTTAGCCCACGCTCAGTTCTCACGACAGGGATCGGGACCACGAGCGCAGGGCTGACTTGCACTGCCGTAAAAGATGGTGGCGAGTGGATGCTAGAGGCTGGTGCTCTGGTATTAGCGGATCGTGGCGTCTGCTGCATCGATGAGTTTAGTAGCATTCGCAGTAACGATCGCACTTCTATCCACGAAGCCATGGAGCAGCAAACGCTGAGTGTGGCGAAGGCTGGCTTGGTGTGCAAGCTGAACGCGCGAACCACCATTTTCGCCGTGACGAATCCGAAAGGCCGGTACGACCCAACAGCTGATGTGTCTGTGAATACTAGCATCGCGAGTCCGCTGCTGAGTCGATTCGATCTCATCCTCGTGCTGCTTGACCGCATGAATCCGCGGTGGGATCAAGTAGTCTCTTCTTTCATCCTGAAGCAGGCAGTCGGCACAAACACAAGTATCAAAGAGGAGGCTGAACGTGATGAAGGCGAGTCATCGTTTGATGCAGTTGGTAACCAAGGAGCACGATCTTCCAAGGATGACACAATTTTGTGGAGTATCCAGAAGCTACAAGCATATACATGCCACGTGAAGGATAAATATCAGCCGCAACTGAGCCGTGGTGCGATGTTGATCCTCCAGCGCTATTACCAACGGCAACGCGCATCCGATAGCCGCAGTGCTGCGCGCACAACGATTCGCCTGTTAGAGAGTCTAACTCGACTTGCTCAAGCCCACGCACGACTGATGTGCCACTCGGAAGTAGAGGTCATGGACGCAGTGGTCGCTGTGTTTGTCATGGAAGTCAGTAAATCGACGGACAATTGTTCGGACATGTTGGAGGGAGGTGCCGAGTCTGTGTTGCACTCCAATTTTTCCGATAACCCGGAGGAAGAGTACGCGTTGCAGGAGAAGCTTGTTCTTGATTACCTCGTGCTGCAGGAGCTGAGCACAGCGAATACCACACCGTCTCAGTCGCAGCCCACAACCTTCTCGCAGCAACGACCCGATCCTATCACGAGCTTCCCACTGGCTGCAGATCAATACGAAGAGGCCGACAGCAGCGGCGAATTTGCTGGCGATCTGTATATACCGGCAACAGAAGAACGACAAGTACCTACAGGAAAGCGACCGTGGTCAACTAACCTGCAGGAACACGAGGAAGAGGATATACACAGTCCTTCCCAGCGCAGACAGCGCCGCGATAATCCTCCATCGCAAAATATGCCGTGGAGCCAGCGCCCAGAAAATGGTCCGGTACAGAGTGTCCCGTGGAGTCAGCGAAGGCAATCGTTTGGGTCAGCGTCCACTTCGCAACACCAGGTCGACGAGGAAGACTTCGATATCATGGATGACTACCGCCGAGGTCTACAGCAAAGCCAGGATGAAAGCCAACAGCAAAGCCAACAGCACCAAAGCCAACAACACAGTCAGCTGCCAAGCCCGCACCAAAAGCATCATCCAAGTCAGCAGCAAGACCAAGGGCAAAGTCAGCGCGCAGAAGAACAGCCACAAGCTGCTCCGCGTCCGCGCTTCAATTTCGGTCGCTGGAGCCAGCAGGCCGAAGCCAGCCAATCTATCATCAGCAAGTGGAAAAAGTAAAGCTTATGTAGAACAACGAGCGGTAGGCAACACAGCATGGTAGGCAACACGGCATCAGCCCCCAACGCTATCCAGCAGAAGAATGCAGTCCCACGACGGTCCATTAGCTCCATACTAGACGTGCATCAGTGAGTACAGTAGGTGCACGTTCCTCCGACTCTCGAAGTCCTGGATGGCTTCGACGATGCCGTCGTCCAGGCTGTTGAGCACGTCGATCTACACACAGCAGCAAGCAAACCCGCCGCCCGTCAGCCAGTCCCTCAGTCAGTCAGCACCTGGTCTCGGTCACGCACCGCCTGGCACAGCTCGAGCGCCAGCGAGCCGCCCACTTTGGCGTGCTCGGGCGTGTCCTTGGTGTCGAGGCACAGCAAGTGCAGCGGCCTCCAGACCGCCGTGGGCTCGTTGCCCGGGCCGCCGGGGCCTCCGGCAGCGCCGCGCAGCTGCAGGTCCTCCAGCACGATCTCGAAGATGCGGTCGTCGAAGCACAGCACCACGTCCAGGCCCTGCAGCTCCTTGACGCTCAGGTCCTGCCACCGCTGCGGGCACTTCTTGGTCAGCATGTCGCGCTCCAGCATGGACAGCACGCCGTTGCGCTTGAAGCTGCGGCACCCACGGTCAGCACGCGAGGACTTCAGTAGCCATGTGGCGGCGCCAAGATGGCTACATGCCGCTGTAGCCAAGACGGCGCGACATGCCGCCGTAGCCAAGACGTATTAATACGTACAGCTCAGCGTTCTCGGCCTTGAGCTCCCGGTACATGGTCTCGTACGGCGTGAAGAACTCGTAGATGCGCGGGTCGTCTCGCGACGGGCCCGGGAAGCGCACGCGGTTGCCGGCGCCGAACGAGCACACGCGCAGCCCCGCCGCGTGCAGGTGGTCGTGCGCCTCCGTGCTGCGGTTCACGTTGTTGGCGCACAGCATGGCGAACATGGGGCGCGTCTGCGGCGTCGCCATCGTGGCGAGGTGCTGCGGTTGTGAGCGGCGATGTCGCGACCCTAATTTAGTGCCTTAAGTTCGCGGGCGTACTTAACACAACGACGATCTGTAGCAGCAGCCATCCGGACATCGCAGGTACTTTCGTTTTAAACTTCACGGCAAAATGTGCATCGAAAATATGTACCAGGAAGTGAATAGCTCGTAGCAGGTCATAAGTGCAACAAAAGCACGAAAGAAGGGTGAAACGAATAAACATATAAATCCAGTGTCATTCGCAAGTACAGTTAGTAGCCCTTCAATCAAAATTTATTAGCGCCTTCCTCCTGTCCATCCATCACCGATTCACGGTTTCAGTCGCCAAATTCACTTAACGTCTCCTGTCGATCCTTCAACGATAAACTCGCAAATATGGGTGGCTTGAAGTCCCACAATTGCACGAAGATATAGGGCTTCGCAGAGGCGCCACCCGGTCTGCAGCACTACTGAACCAATAGTGTCATGCACTGTTTCGCATATATAGCAGCAAATATGCAAGAGACAACCAGTTGTCTGTTAGCAATACACTACTGCATTAGTGATACAGCAGTATATAAGTCAACGAAGGTTAGTAGTACTGTTGCAGCAAATGCTCGTATTATCTCCAGTTAGCATTCACTAAGCAGAGTAACTCTGCGCGCTTTCCAAGGGTTGTACGAAGATCGTTAACCACGTAGCAATCCAAGCTAGACGTATATTTCCTGTGATGACATTGGCTTACGCAAATAAATCCTCGAATGAAGCGCAGGTTATGAGGAGCTCCTCATGCCAGCGCGAGACTGGCGACGGCTACGTCTTCTGCAAATGATAGGATGTACGGTAGGCGTTAGTGCCGGGTTTCAACCAAACATAGTACCCACCTACACTACAAATAGAGTAATTTTGATTCTCCTTCTACACTGCTAATAAGGCGGTACCTGGTCATGCCTTGCTGCTGAGTACTTCGAAGTATTACGGCTGTAGAACTCTGGCAGCAATACAGTATCGTAACGAACCATACGTGAGTGAGCATCATAGCAATATACGGGTGATGTGGTAATACAGCATGGAGATTACCATTTACTGCGAAGGAGTATAGCCCATTTGTGCTCCTGAACCAACCTTAGAGATTTGTGTATGGCTGGCTCAGCGCAAGATATTGCTCAATCAACGTGCATGGCCAAACTCGCCACTGTTACGACCCGTCATATATGGGGCTTGCTGCATGTACTGCTTTCGCAACCTTGGTCTACATGTCGTGGGTATTTCGTTCTTGCCATAGATCATTGTCGAATCGATTTGATGACCAGTTTCTTCGTGAATGAGCATCGTGCTTGAATTAATTTTGCTCGGTGTACTAAATGCGTAATACACCTCCTACTGGAGTCGCGCGGTGCATGTACAGTACCTGTATAACCCCGGTCTGCACGTAGCTTAGCCAAGATGAAGCTTATGATTACGGCGATATCTTCAGCTACAAATAGGTATGACAAGCCACACAACTTGTGCACAGGCCCAGCCTGCATCGTAATCTCCCCCATGGAAACCATTTGACAGCTGCCAAGCAAAGTCTGTCGCGATGGTCCTGTCCACAGGGCTCTCGTTTCAGCGATACCATACATCAAAAAGCATGATTCCAATCTCGGTTGCATCCGCTGGTCAACATCCACTTCAACGCTCCGTGTCGTCCAATGCGTGGTCCACGCAACGCCCATCCATTCCATGTTACTCGAATGTCGTCAGACCCAAGTGATTGCATGAGTCAGCAGGGCGGAAGAATGTGCACACAACGTTGGAAAGCCTTCCCCTTGGCACCTGCGGGTGTATGTCGCCGGACAACTTGGCACACCGTCGCTAACGAAACGCACCGACCAGAGAGCGGGAGCATCTTCCATCCCCCCCTGAAATTGTCCATTTGCGTGCCGTCGATGACGAGCGGCGTTCAGAGATATCGATGCGCGTTTTCCCAGCAACGGACGGAGACCAACGACACGATGACGACCACTACGAGCACCGATACATAGCTCAGCGCCTGCCTCCACGCGCGTCAAGCGTGACCGTCAGCTCGTTTTACGCTCTGACGAGCGCGTCCGCACCCAGTCCAAGCCGCTGAGTTCGGCCGTCCCACTGCCGCCGACTTAAGCCGTTGCGCGCAGCAGCTCGACGCCCCACCTGGTCCTGGAGGCCGCGCAGGGGTCCTCCTGTCTGCGCCTGAGCGATCTTCTGCGACGCGCGTCAACTGTCAGGCAATCCGCCGCTTGTCGACGAACGCCGCTGCTCATCGAGGTCGGACCTTCGCACGCGTCTTTGCTTGATAGCGAACGGGAGGTGCACCGAAACCCGAAATCAGCGCGGCGACGGTGCTGTTCCTGAGCGGTGTCGACAACCCGGTCGCAGTTCCCACTCTGGACAAGCTCGAGACGATGCGGCCGCTAGAGGCGTAGCCCCCCCCCCCCCCCGCACTCTGCGAAGCGGGACGAAGGTGCGTGCACTGCATAGCAACAGCGAGCGAGGTGTGACGGCGCTCCGGAGGCTGCAGCCTGGGAGCGATCCCGACGCCTGTCCCCCCAAAGAGAGACGGGCTTCACTTCTTCTGCTGGAAGTTCGCCGCCTGTTGAAACCGTACCCAGCTCGTGCGAGCGCAGCGTCTTTGGGCGGCGCGGCCACCGAACCCGGCGGGCAACAGCCGGACGGGCATAGGGAGCGCCCCGCGCGCTGAGATTGCGTGCGAGGCTTGCCGCGATAGTAATTTCAACTCGTAAACACTGCTGGCGGCAACAGCGCGAAAATGGTGCTCGGCTGGCAGTGACGGCAACAACTGCAGCCACCGAGCGTGAACACGGCTCCGTGCCGAGCTTATTAACACCTGCTGGTCCTAGCAGCTCGAGCTTCTTCTGGCAGCTTCCGCCTGCGCTTTCTCTTGCAAACGCCAGCAGCGCAGCCATTTCACCGCTGGACGCTGCGCTGGCCTCACGGCTTCTTCAAAGAAATTGCCCCTCTCGATCTTCGTAACCGCCCCCGGCCGTCGCTGGGTTTCGTGTGCTTCGCTCGCCTTAGGCACGGTCTTCCCTGTTGCTGCATTGCTGCAAATGTTCTGCCGCTGGTCGTTTGCGTTTCACAATACGCACCCTCGCTGGAGACTCCATTGGATGTCGGTTGGGTCGCATTGTCCTCCGTTGACGTTTTGTCGCCGCGAATCCCTCTGATGCCGACACTGTTCACGAAAGCCTCGAGGTGATGCATTAATCACGTGGGCGCTGCTCACTGCTGGTTGGCTTCATTCAAGAACTACGCCCAGATTTTTCGTTAGAAAGCTTTGTCCTGTCGAGCAGCTCGCTATGACGAGCACTATGTCATTTCTGGCCACGTATCACTTGCCTAATGAATGCATCATCGAGAATAAGACGCTCTCCAAGTGTGGCTCCTTGAACCGCGGGCGCAGCGTCGCTCCGGATACGGCTTTGTCGTACAGTACCTGCCTGTTCTCTTCGTGCGTTCGTCGGCTCGTCGTGGCGAGGCGCCGGAGCCACTCATCAGTCTACGTGTTGGTCAGCCCACGCGCTGCAGAGACTGGAATCAGACTCGCTCGCTCTCGCGCGTCAAGGTCGCTCAGTCGTCGCTTGGCCACGCGGGACACGCACCTCGTCCAGCGTCGCATTGGCGTTTGAGTCGGGACTCCAGCAGGGGTGAGTCACCTAACCGAGGCAGCACCACTCGAGGCCGACACCTGCTGGCGTGGAACCGAAAGTAGAAGCGGCAGCGCAGGAGGGGGCTCAGTGAGCGCCTACAGTTGTTGTCGGTGGAACGGCCTTCGTGCGCTCGAGCGGAGCCACAGTGTAGCTGCACCCTGCACTGGACTGCACTGCACTGCACTGCCCTGCACCGCACCGCACCGCGCCACACTACTCGAGCAGAGCGCTTCCAGCACCGGCGCCGCACAAAGAAAAGGGCGGCAAGGAGACGACGCCTCGACGTGCAGAGTCGTGGGCGCTGGACGCGCGAGATCAAGTACAGCGTCTTCCTCGAGCCCACTCGCGACAACAGGCAGGCGAGGCCGGCAGCGGCACCATCCACCTTCTGCTCCTCGCAGCCTTTACTAGGAACCGCGGCTCGGGCTTCTCCAGCTGGGTCGCTGGTCGGGCGCAACGCCTGCTGACGTAAGTCTGTGGTTGAGTCGCGTTTGAAATCCTCAACTGCACTTGCGTCGCTTGTGTCGTCGCAACTTCGAGCAGCCAGACCGTCACATCACTTTTAGGGCTCAATCAGGACGCTGCCCATGGAGCGTCGAGAACATGGCGGTGACACCCATCGAGGCGCGCCAGCAGGAGCAGCAGATACAGGCATGCAGGAATCAGCGGCGGGGGCTCGCGGTACGAAGCACGAGTCCGGCTCCGCTCGGAGCGCAGCAGGGCAGGCGGCCATGGCCGAAGAGAACTGGAGCGCGCTCAGCAACCTCCGCGTAGCAGGCGAAACAGAGAGCGGCGAGGAAGCAACAGTACAGACGCAGCCCGGCTCAACCAGGTCGAGCGCCGGCAGTAGCAGTAGGCATAAGGTTAGACGAACGAGCAGCCAAGTACACCCGACCACTCCACAGGACGACGAAGCCTTTCTCCATGAGCTGGACGCTGTCAGCAAGTCGTCTCTGAGCTTTATTCTGGACGATCAGGCGGCTTCAGCGGCTGCCGGTAAGGCCGACGATGGGGTAGTTATATCGGCATGCACTGAGCGTTTATGCTTGGATTTCGGCAGGCGACGACTTCACATCCGGGGGCAAACGAGCCGCTGCATTAATCACCAGAAGCAGGAGCACCGGAGACTTAGCGGGTGGTACAGCTCCCAGTACAGCAAGCGGTCGCAGCAGTCGCAAGCAAGGCGCGGACGGCAAGCGCCGCGCCAGGCGACCGCCTAGCCGCATTTGCAAGCATGAAGGATGCGAGCAGTATGTGGTAGATCAAGGACTTTGCGTTCGACACGGAGTACGTGGTGCTATTTGATATGAAGTGCTTAATGTGTGCAGCTCCGGGATTGGAATCGCACCACAATGGACCCCGGCTTGGGTTAAACAAGTAGCGAGTAGCGAGCCTGACGTTTGGTCTTGCGATACACAGGGTGGCAAACGTTGCTCAACTCCAGGATGCACCAGTCGAGCAAAACATCAAGGGCGTTGCTGGCGACACGGTAAGTTCATATATTATTCGACTTGCTGCTGGTTATACAGAGCGCAGGTGCCTAATCGCAAACCTGGTTGTCTATTCTGTGCGAGGACAGGTGGTTCGACTGAGTGCAAGGTTCCGAGCTGCATCAACCGTGCCAAGTCGCGCGGCTTTTGTTGGTCGCACGGCGGCGGCACTAAGTGCAAGAACGATGACTGCGAAAAGATTGCCATCTCGAACGGACTGTGCTGGGCTCACGGTGGAGGTGCGTCTGACTGTTTTTGCCCGTATTGTCGGGGTTCCGGGTTTTCAAAGGCTTTGCGTTACGACTGTGGCAGGCAAGCGGTGTGCGGTGGAAGGCTGCATGCGCCAAGCATATGAGCGCACCGACAACCTATGCAACAACCACTACCAGGAGAGGCAGCAGGGCGGGGCAGCAACCGCAACCGAAGAACCGGGAGAGCATGTCGCTGCGTCGAGCTTGCACCCGGACGACGACGAAGAAAAGCCGCCGGCACCACCCTCCGACCATTAGCGCTGGCCAAATCTCACGACGCGGGTAGGAGGAACATGAGTAAGGATGCAAGTTGGCGAAGCCCGCGAGGAGAGCCACAAACTTGGTAAATACGTTGAGTTAAAGCACAATAGAGTCTGGAACGTCGCGTCTGTAATCGCGGAGATTAACAGCACGATGAGCAACAGGGGCAAATCGCCTCCAACGTCAAGTTCAAAGTCCACCGACATGACGACGAGGTCCGCCAAAAATTTCCGCTTGAAAAGCGAGTCGAGCTTATCCTATTGACAATCATGCCATTTGACACTCGTGGCCCACGTTGGCGCGTTGCGTCCACAACGATCGACAGAGGACGGGCTAGCAACACGTTGTCGACGCACGCCGCTGAGTCAAATCTCGTACAGAGGCGATTTGCACCGTCCAACAAGCGGCAAAAATACGTCGTGCGTGTGTACTATTACTGAGGGTGCTTATTGAAGACAAACCTACAAGAAGTGCAACGATCATCGATCTCGGTGGTCAACTGCCAATCATTTTATGCATGGTGTGTGGCACACAAGTTGTATTTCAACAGAATCGCAGTTGTTGATCTCGGGTCGGCCGATATTCTCAAATTGCTTCGGATCTACATGTACCGTCACAGGAGTCCATTACCTGATTTGCTCGCATTTGTGCGCACGAAGTAAGGAATCATACTTATTAACAATACTTAAGTATTGTTTATGATTCGACGGCAGCGAAGGACTGCTAAAATAACGCCCGCAATCACGCATAGACCACACAATCACTGCGGAGGGTTTTCTACGGTCTCTAGACGATGAACTGCTCCTCGTGCGACGATGCTGTCAAAACACAGAAAAAAGCTGACCAGCACAAGAATGGCTGACCAGCACAGAAAAACCATGGCCAGCACAGAAAAAACAGGGCCAGCACAGAAAAAACAGGGCCAGCACAACAAATCTCTTCAGAACACATAATATCCCGGGTTAGCACAGAACGACAATATTATCCAATTGTATGCCTTAATTCTATACCATTTATACCAATAGTAACGCTGTATTCAATGAGTTCATTCTGAATGGGGTACTGACTACCATTAAATTGGAGCTGAACGAAGCTAAGACCTCTACAAATAACTACAGAGGCTAGAGCAAAAGTGAGAAGACTGTACGCGCGGGTATATACCCGGAGAATGCAAACAGTGCCATTCAGACGGGTATAGTAATTAAAGACCACAAAAAACAAGCGG
>BSXT01001979.1:0-20743 GCA_030267785.1 Phytophthora fragariaefolia | reverse complement strand
GTAGATGACCGTACGACGCCAATTGCATTGGCGTCGGCCTTGTGCACCGCATAATCGGGTCGACGCGACAGCGCGTCGGCCACGACATTCAATCTTCCAGGTTTGTACTCAACCTGGAAGTTGTATCCCGCAAAGAATGAATGCAATCGTGCCATTCTTTGCGAAATGTGCGGCGACTTGATCGCCGTACGCAATGAAGCGTGGTCGGTGTAGACCACGAATGGTCTACCGAGTAGATACACTCGGAACTTTGCGAGTGCATATTTCACGACAAGGAGTTCCTTGTCATGTACTGGGTAGTTGCGCTCAGCTGGCTTCAGCTGACGCGACTGGTAATAGACCACGCGATCACGTCCCTCGTGATCGTGTTGCATTAAAGCGCATCCGATTGCAAAATCGGATGCATCACACACGACGTGGAATCGACGATCTTGGTCGGCCACCGCCAAGATCGGCGCCTCCGTCAAGCCCTGCTTGACTGCATCAAAGGCCTGCTGAAACTCAGCAGTCCAATCCCACGCAGCGGCCTTCTTAAGGAGCCGCGACAACGGGCGAATCTTGCCCGCGTAGTTGCTCACGTACGTAGCGAGCCCAAGGAATTGCCTCAGCTCCTTGACATTTGAAGGCGTAGGCCATTCATTGATCACTCTGATCTTTCCTGGGTCAGGGCGTACGCCGTCCTTCCCCACGAGACACCCGAGGACGGGTATCGCGCTAGCCCCGAAGATGCGCTTCTTCAGGTTTGCGTAGAGTTTGTGTTTGCGCATGAGCGCGAACAACTTGCGGAGATGCTCCTTATACATCTCCACATCTTAGTTCCCATTCACAGCCCGGCTGTGAATGAACACATCGTCGAAATCGCTCGGTGCGAAGTCGCGCACCGAGCGCAACAAGTGCGTGACGCACCTGTTGAACGTCGCAGGGGCATTCTTTAGCCCCTGCGGCATCACGAGCCACTCCCAGAGCATGTCGCTCGGAGTGCTCACCACTGTGAGAGGTATATCGCTCTCACGCATCAAGATCTGATAGAACCCGTCTCTCAGATCAAGAGCACTGAAGATAGTGCTCAAGGCCATCGAATCGATGATCACATCTTTTCGTGGTATCGGCGTCTGCGCCAGTACCGTCGCATCGTTCAGCTTGTTATAAGCGTGAACGATGCGCCACCCCCCTGTGCCCTTCTTGACACAGAACGTGGGCGCGCTGTGCTGGGATTTTGATTCCCGCACTTGCCCAGCCTTACGACGACTTTCAAATATGTCGTCGATTGCCGCAACTTGCTCTCGCGGCAGTGGTCACTGCCGCGTCACGCAGTACTTCGTTCACGGCACGAGATCAATCTCGTGCTGAACACCTTTGTCCTGCGGCAACTCCGCAGGAATGTCGTCCGGGAGTACATCCATGTACTCGCGCAGGACCTAGTAGAGGGGGCTCGACTTTAGTGAGTCCCAGCTCTACTCGTCGAAGCGATCTTTCTTCGACTTGGCGCTGAGGGCGTCAGCGCCCTCAGCGATGAGCTGCTTCAGCTCTTCCGCATCCCTTTCCATCCTCTCGACGTCCGAGAGGATGCAGATCTGCTCGACGCGTACATCGTACAGGTCGCGGGCGAAACGCTTCCAGCTCATAGCTGGAAGTGAAGTCAACTCCGACGCTAACGTCGAAGGTATCTCTAGCGCCATCTTCCGATGCTGGAGGCCAGTATCCGTACGCGTCAAGACGCTCAGGGTCTCGACGGTTGTCTCCAGCCGCTGTGTCTGCCCGGCAGACACTGCTTGCAACGTCTCGGTCCCTGACCGAGACTTTCGCAGTTTGGCGCGCTTGCGCCGTTCGCTTCTCGTGCGGAACCCGGTTCCGCGCGTCTTGTTTTGTCCAGGACCGGTCGTGGACAATGCTTTCTTTTGATCGCCGACGGAATCACCCCGCGGGCGCACACAATCAAGCCCGGCTTAATTGTGTATCGCTTCGTCGTGCAGCCCTGCTGCACGCGAGCTCGCAATCATCTTATCGCCGGCGGGATTAACCCGCGGACGCACGCAATCAAGCCCGGCTTGATTGTGTACCGCCTCGTCGTGCAGCCCGGCTGCACGCGAGCACGCAAGCATTTCCGGTGCGAGACGTTTGCAACTGTCCCCACTGCTTGCAGCGTCGGCTCCCGGAGCCGACGTGCCTCTTTTTCCTCGATGCCTGACGACGGAGCGTCCTTTGATTTAAGGACCAATCGCATCAGCTCCCGGAGCGGACGCGCCCAGATCACTGCCTTCAGTGACTGGCCACTCTTGTTCAACTTGTATGTCGACAACTGTCGACACAACCGCGTCACCCTTGATGCTTCGGGAGCCCCTCAAATCCGATCGGATCTGAGTCTTCTGATTCGGCTCACACTTTTCGCGCGGAATGATCGGAGGCAGTCGCGCCTCGCGCTGCCTCTGCTGGGGGGTCGCATGCACCGCGAGGTGCATGTGCTGTGCCGACAGGGCCATCGCTCTCTGCCGCGCCGCTACTCCTGAAGCACATGATCGTGCGCTTCGCCCAGTCGATCACTGGATCGTGCCGTGCAAGCCACGGCATGCCCAACACCATGTCGAACTTATCGTCTAAGTCTGGCACGATAAGTACGTCCACGAACTTCTTCTCTTCATACGAGAAGTGTGCGCGAACGACACGCTTCTCGGTTCTAACAACGACACCCGTTGCTAGTCCTACTTCCAATATACTTCGAGGTACTTCCACTTCCTCGAAGTCAAGTCTTGCTAGACCCTGCAGTCGAACAAAGTTGTTCGACGCACCAAAGTCTACCAGTGCACGAAGAGAGCTTTCTCTCTTCGAGTTAACCTTCAGGATGACAAGGTTTGGCTTGTCATCTTTCTTCTTGCAGTGAGAGTGACTCTCATTGGGGGCAGCAGTCTTCGATACAGCGTGTCCGATGTCGACACGCTCGACTGCATCACCAGCAGGGTCCCCGCGTCTGCTGGTTGCCTTAGTTTGTTTACTGCCTGTGGCGATACCCGGTATCGTCACGTCGGCCCTTGGCTGCGTGCACAGGCGCTGTGCACTCACAGGCATAGTGACTGTTGTTTCCGCATCGGAAACAACGCACATTCGTTGATCCACGACGCTGCTGGGGTCCAGCAGTCGTCGCACTCGAGAGGTCCATCGGTTCGGGACCTCCCGTCGGCTTCACCACCGGCCGCGGTATCGGCCGTGGGGCGTTAGCATGCAGTTTAGCCTGACGAAGGCTAAACTCTTCTTGCATGGCGAGCGTGGTCGCCGCTTCGAGAGTACCTGGATACTCTCGGAAGAGATAGGTCTTTACAGGCCCATCGCTAAGCCCCTTCATGAACGTGACGACCTTTGTCGCCTCGTCTATCGGATTGGTCACGATGTTTGAGACCAAGTACCGCGCTCTTTGAGCGTTAGCATGCACGTCATGCTTACCTTGTTGCAGATCGAGGAACTCAGCCCTCGATCTAAATTCATTTGTGGGGGTTCAAACGCTTGTCTGGGCTCCTGCTTGAATACTTCGTTCATGCTAAAGCACGTAGGATCAGTGAGTCAACGTCCATACGCCCAACTCCTTGCTCGTCTGCCAAGCCGTGACATGGCGAACGCAACCTTCGACAGCGGGTCGACGATACGTCGAGCCGTAATGGCAGTGTCGACTTCGACAAGCCAACGGAGGAGCGGCTCGCCCTCTCTTCCAACGTAGCTGTTCACGTGGAGTTTCAACGACTCCACGCGGGGTGTGGACGGGGTCGACACCGTAGCGCGAGCAGCGACCTCTCGCTGCTCCTTCATGATGAACCCCAGAGCAACTCCGTGTTGCTCTGTCGGCGATAGCGTACGAAACATCGTCGCTACCGCTGCTTCTCCAATGACTGTTGACAGTCGTTGGAGCGCCTCCCACTCTGGATCCGCCAGGTGGGGACAGTCTTCGCGTGCAACATGCGTTACAGGCGTGTTCGGGCTACCAGTGGACATGTTCCTGTCCACGGGCAGGTTATCAGCCCCGCGTTCGTATTCCATACGAACGTGTTGGTAGTCGGCCGTTGGACGGACTTCAAAGTGCTACCAGGTGTAGTGGGCTTACTTAGCCCACTACTTTAGCTTACACGTGTGCGCGACGTGTAGGCGGAAGCGTAGGTGTAATTATTTTAGATGATATATACTTGGCTCTACAAGTATCGTTAAATCTAAATTAAGACAATTAATATCCTCTTTGGTAAAAATGAGAACTGAATTGAATGTTAACTTTGGCCTTGCCTCCTAAAACTGATATCTATAAAGAGAGGATCTTCAAGCTTGGTAGAATCTATGTCCTGATGCATGTTCCTTATTGGCAGATATATATTGCTTTCTGCCAATAGCATTGTTCCCTATTATGAATGGTGGCCACACTGCATGTGAAAAACCTGAATGTATCCATTAGTGTGTGTTGCACTAATGTGGAGGTTGTCCGAATGTGTAGCCGCGCTAGAAATGGGCTGGCGGTGGTCGGTGGGTGTTTCGAGAGTGAGAGAGAGAGAGGTGACGGACGGCAAAGTGTTTAAGGTGTCGATCTAGACGTTGGATGGGGTGCGGCTTGGACAGTAGCGCCGGTGGAATACGAACCCCGCCGTCCTAGAAGCCCACACGTGACCGAAAAGGGTGAGGAAGACGAATGTAGGACAGTGACACAAGAGTAGCGGTTCGTGGTTGCTGGTTACTATTGTACGAGATAAAACAAAAGCAGGAATGGACATACTGACGTGGGCGGTTCGGTAGGGGGGACTAAGTGGGTTCCTAACGGCCATCAGCAATTTCGAGTTACGTAACGCAGTATCACCACTACAAGCTGTTCGATACACTGGTAAAATGTGTTTCTAGACTTGTTACATGGTGGTGCTAGACGGGCTCGGAATCCACGTACGACCCCATATGACGCCACCTACACCCACAAGAACGGAAACGTGGACGAAGTCGGCAGGGCCACGGCGCGTTCGCGACTTTCCGTGAAAAACGACGAGAGTGACCGCGATTCCAGCCACAATGATGCGTCGTTGGATCAGGATTCTACTTCAGGTGGGCAACAGGACCCCGAACACTAGCCGTAGCACGATAACCGTATGGAATCTACCGTAATGACGGTGACGTCGTACCGGGAACGAAGTATTGCGTAACGCGACAGTGGCCACTGCCGCGAGAGCAAGTGACGGCAATCGACGACATATTTGAAAGTCGTCGTAAGGCTGGGCAAGTGCGGGAATCAAAATCCCAGCACAGCGCGCCCACGTTCGTGTCAAGAAGGGCACAGGGCGGGTGGCGCTTCGTTCATGCTTACAACAAGCTGAACGATGCGACGGAACCAGCGCAGACGCCGATACCACGAAAAGATGTAATCATAGATTCGATGGCTTTGAGCACTATTTTCAGTGCTCTTGATCTGAGAGACAGATTCTATCAGATCGTAATGCGTGAGAGCCAGGGCTCGGAAAATAAAATAAAAATTGAATTGTTTGTTCTTAAAGAAAAACGTAATAAGTAACTGCAATACTGGCGCCGGCAATATTTATTACTGCAATTATTAAAAAAAATGATAGGGCCTGAAAAGTGAATGACCCTACCAATCCTGTGCGCAAGGGTTCGATCCCCACGCCTGCCGAGATGCTGGCGGCTCAGCCACCATGGCTGTCACTAGGACTTATGGGCCTGAGTAGGGTCCCCCGCCAATCCAAATGAGCCGGCGACGGTACAAGAGAGTCCACCAGGGGAAATGGGTTTTGCTCTAGACAACTGATAACCTCTAAAAAAAATACCAGCTTGAAATGGCGCGCGAGTTTGACATGGTACTTGCCAATTTGGAAATGAGCGAGTTGGTGTGACTGAAAGAAGAATTGTGGTGAGTAGGCAAGAACCAGTCGATCGACTTGGGCTCCTGGGACCACCGGCTCAATCGTTTCACTCTTTACGTTGTGGTAAAAAGCGAATATACTTATTACGGGGCTAATTGTATATTTTACGGGAACCTGGTTTTACCAATAATCCGCTATTCCGTCAATATAATACTACAATTATTATATTATAATTATTTTTTCCGAGCCCTGGTGAGGGCGATATTCCTCTAACGGCGGTAAGCACTCCGAGCGGGATGCTCTGGGAGTGGCTCGCGATACCACAGGGACTGTGGGCTTTTCAACCATGCCTCACAGTGGCGCAAAGAGCGCGACCAAGTCCTGCGCCAGGTGGATAAGCGCTGGTACGTGTTCACACAGGGCCAACAACATCCCCATGGCCGAGCAGCGTTTGTCGGTGGACGAGATGGTGCTCACGGGGAACTTGTAGATCTCCCCAAGCGGTGCGATGAGAGTCCCAGTACCCCCTGCGTGGGAGAAGACGGAGGGGGCACTAGCTGCTGAAGCAGGAAATTCTAGGGCTTGGCTTTCACTCATCGGTTATGTCAAGACGCCGGTCGTGGCCAAACTTGTAAAAACAACGTCTGTGCTAACCGTTGACCGATTTACTCAGCGTTTACTCGAACGGTGGAGCTGCAAAAACTTAATTACCCCTACATTTTTTGATTAAATCGAGGGAGCAGTTGGTTACTCACAACCGGCGATGATGCTCTTAGCGTCTAACATGAAATCACATGGCGGGTTATCCTGTTGTGCTAAGAATCAGTCATTTTCTCTGGAGGATAATGTTCAGAGAGTCGGTGGATTTACCGTCGTTGTCCGTAGATTTCTGGAGAGGTAAATTTCTGTCGGGCAAATATAAAATACCACTTCCAAAACGACAAGAAAAACAACTATTCACGTATAAAAGTGCATCACGCTTCTTGAACTTGAGTAATCCGGACAAAGTTAGCGTTTGTGCCCATCGACACGCAAATTTGGCCCACTGGATAGATAGTTGTTCCGCATGGAGCATATTCTCTCAGCCTGCCCAACGAATATACTCAACATCGGTCCTATTGTGATCGACCTCAGTAAACGTGATACGTATGCCAACTTCCTTGATCCATTCGACATTAGACTGCTCAGCTGCGTGGTGTTGCGCATTGTTCAACTAGTCAACTGCGATGGCGCCGAAACGCACAATGCACTTACCGTCTTCGTTCAGGAATGCCTAGCGCTGATCGGGAAAGAGGAATCGGACATGCACTGGATCGGGAATGTTCGCTACCAGCACAAAGGCGTCCATGTCCAATTCCTGTAGCACTTATGTGGTTGCATGTTGGCACTGATAATCGGTCCAGCTTCTTGGTGTGACTAGCGGTGGGCGGACATTGATATCAGATCTAGTGACTCTCGCATCTGTCACATATAAGGAGCAGTTGATACGAGTCGCGTACTTCCTCTGAACAAGCAGAGAGTTGGCATCGAGTTTTCGAACGAGCAGTGCCTGATAAAGTGTCCAGCCAAGCAGGGTCCCAACCAGGTCCATCCAGGCTGACTTGTCTGCCAAACTGACCTCCCAATCCGTAGTGATTGAATCGATTTCACCTTGTCTGAATGGTTGGAAGTAGAATGACGATTCCCATTTGGAAAATACACCTGCCAGCCATACTCTAGCTGAGAGTGCGAGACACAACGGGGGCTCTTGCTGGCTTCCTGAATGGTTGTGGTTTGCGTGGGCATTCCGGGACAATACGACAGCTTTGTAATGCCTGGTGTGACCTCGACAAAAAGTGTTCGTATTTGAGGAGTTAGCGGCGAAGCTCAAGGTTATGGGTGCTGATCAGCTCACTATCAAAATCCGATGACGAAGCAA
The DNA here is from genome assembly GCA_030267785.1 of Phytophthora fragariaefolia. Classification (NCBI taxonomy): domain Eukaryota; phylum Oomycota; class Peronosporomycetes; order Peronosporales; family Peronosporaceae; genus Phytophthora; species Phytophthora fragariaefolia. The sequence goes on along the minus strand of BSXT01001979.1, from coordinate 12,997 downwards.
AGCGGTCGTTGCAGCGCCGCTCGACAACGAATGCCATTCTTGCAGCTTCGAGCAATGATTGTCTCGGCGAATTCGTTCACCCATCTTCTCAACAGCATGTCGAGGTGGTCTCTCGTGTACAACATGTACCCGCTACAACTGAAACATTGTTTTAGCCTGAAAGTTGCGGATGGCAACGCAATTGTCACTCGATTGGACAGTCTCTGCTGACCACTAATGAACGCAAATCTCGGTTATCGGTTTGGTTAGCTTGCTCAAATGTACAAATATCAATTTAATGTCATTGACTGTTTGGGTTGCGAGGTGACACGTCCATCATTACTACACTTGAACTAACCCGTAGCTGCTGGTTTAAGCACTTTCTTGCTGGTGTGAAAGCTGCGCTGAAGATTACTTGTAACTCAGTGACTTCCCCTTTGTTGTGCGTGAAGAGACAAATCCAAGCCTTACCCCAAAAAAGCCATCTCCATGTGGAGTCGCATCTGGAATATACGTGTATCCTGTTCTCGTTAATTGCATTCAATACCATATCTGAATCTGTTCGAAGTACAAAATCTTCGCCGTCATGCACAGCGTCTGCAGTACATCTAAATAAACGATAGGGTACCAAAATTGACTTAAGGGCTCAAGCGTAAAATAAAAATAAAAACCGCTGTTTGGCAAGGAGTAGCCTTAAATGATGGCTCAACACTATAGTTTTTAAGTAAGCACAAATTACAGGCCACTTTCCCTACCCTGGTGAAAACTGGCATCCTAAACCGTTCCCTTTGTATCTATTTATGGCATGCTTTGGATGGCCACGCGCAGTACTACTCTTCATATCCTTTGGATTGTTCGCAGCAAAACCAGTTTGAAGGGGCACCAGAACTGAAAGCGTCTGCTGCAATCTACTCAGTGCATTCCGCCCTTTTCGACAGTGGCTCCGTGCCCCGGCGTAGCGACTCGCTTACAAATGCGGGAATGCATCCAACGGTTCCCGCCTAACTTAATGCTTCAGGAGTATATCCCGTCTCATCCAACGATATTCTTGTTAAGGCAACGCTTTTGTAGATTATAGTTAGCCAAACCTGTCCTACTCGTCTTCCTAAGTGTGCTCTCACTGGTGTCCTTCTTGTTGAATGCCTGTCCGGCGTTGTGCAATCCTCGCTTCCTCCACACCCGAACCAACGGATCTTGATCATCCAATCCGATCGCGCTAGGAACGGTTAACTTGGAACCGTACTTACGGTCCTGGCACGTAGGCGAACCGTACAAGAGCGGTGCCACTTCAGCAATTCTCCGTCAGCGCTCCATGTTTCCGTTTGGGCACGAGTGGACAGCTCAAAGGTCCCTTACCACCTTCCTTCAACGCAAGTCTCTATCCCACAGTTACCAACAATCAGGATGTAGTGTTTTGTAGTACAACGAAGTGCACATTTCGAGAAGTCGTTATTCGGCTAGAGTTAACGGTCATTGGCACCCACCATTCCGCACACACACACACAAACGGTATGTATCTATAGCGTTGTGCACTAAACCATATATATTCCTAGCCAACTAGCCACGCCCCGACGATAAGTATGCAGCCCAATGTGCAGTCACACCTCAAAACGACAGACCAGCCCCCGTTGCACCAGTCGAGTTGCACCTAAAGAGAATGCTGCTGTCGAGCTCGAGCTAACCAAGCTGTCGAAGCAAAATCAAGCAGCTTCAGTTCCAGCTTGACAACCACGCCCTTTCAGCACCAAAACGCTTCCCTCTGAAGAAGATGCTGGCGATAGCGAGCGCAATATATATATATTGCGCGAAATCTCAGAAATATTCACATACCGTAGTACTCCAATACTGTTCATCAATCGATCTATGAGCAGCATTTGGTTTTGTCGTGGCAAGGGAAACATTATAAGCGATAGCTTGCTTGCTAGCATTAAACTGATAGAGTTAACACCTTATCGTCGTACTTGTTACAATACCTACGAGCATTTCCATGATAACCGCGCTGTTGTGATTTCTCCTTTTATACTGTTGCCTTAACAAAATCTACATCCTCGCAACCTCCAGTTCAGCTGATACCGGCAGCCAGTGTCAGCAAATTTCAGAGCGACGACGCCATGCATCGTAAGAGTGACGACGCCACGCTTGCGATCGTAGTACCCTTTCTGTCTTACTTGTACTTCTTTCAAATTCTGTTGAGCACGCTCTACGATCTCTTGTCGTCCTCCGTAACGTTCTTCGCGAACTCTGCAAGCGTGACATCATTTTCTGACTGTAGCAGGTCTTTCATTTCTGCTGCCATAATTTTGACACCTTGCGTCCCATATGTAACTCGACTGGTGCAAGCTTCGTCGATGCGATGACGAGAGTCGAATGTGCATATTTGATAGTCCCTTGGTGTTTAACCCAATCGTCACCATGATACGAGACCATACATCTCAATGCATATTCGAGCACGGGGTTCTGGCGTTCTGTCTGGCCATGGCTCCAAATCTCCTTCCTTATTTGTCGAACTTTCTCCGTCCCGGCTCGCCTCCAACTGTCGGGTCCATCATCCAACCGATTTCCAGGCGCAGCAACAAACAGCGCTCACAACGCAAAATCCTGACGGTCAAGCAACTGATGAGCGACACCGCCGACACGCCAAGCCAGGTGCCAACTCGCGGGACGCCCCCGCGCCGCCCGGTGCAACCTCCGGACACCACCTCACTTGAGGCCGGTGCTTCGGGCTCGGGCGGTGCGGGCGGTAGCCGCGGCGCAACTTCCGGCTCCACGGCGGAAGCGGGCGCGCCCCAACGCGACGTCAGCAAGCCCCCGACAGATCCGGGCGACACCAGCATGGACCGGGGTGGTGCGCACCCAAGCACAGCGGGCCTGGGCAAGCGCAAGCGGCGCATCACCAGCCCGGACGAAGGTCCAAGGCTTTGGACGTGGGCACCAGCATCGGTGGCGACGACGTTTCTATCGCTGCACCTCTTCGTGAAACACATTTGCTAGGGCGAGCTGAACCTCGCAGACTCGAAGATAATCGCGCCCACTGTCCCCCATCCCTCGCTGCCCGAGCAAGTCCCTCCAGCACGGTTCGGGTTCCGTGAGAATCCCTCGAACTTCGTCGTCGGTGTCCCAGCCACGGCTGATCTCAAGTGATGACATCGAAGCACTGGGTCAGCTGACCACCCCGAAAATCGATTTGGGAAAGGAGGTGCTCCTTCCTCGAGATGTGAGCGCCGAGCTTTCGGTGCCCATGTTTCGGGGTCTGTCTGGATAGTGTCGGAGCAAAGCGCGAGATCGCGTCGCTGCTGCTGCACCACCCGGTCGAAGGCCAAGCGCACAAGGTCTTCAGGATGTCAACCTTGCTCAAGCGCGCTTTGGGGCAGCTTCGGGAGGCCAAGCGACAGCTCGAGGCAGGCGGGCTCAGACAAGCCAAGACCTGCTCGAGAAACTAACCGAGCTGCACGACACGAAGACCGCATTCGCGCTGCTGAGCTAGTACTGGGAGGACTCGTTACGACTTCCCAAGGAGAAGCTCGAGCAGGAAGCGGCTGACCGCGCTCGGGATTTTAAGTACGCTGCGCAGAAATACGAGCGCAAAGAAGACGCGCCCCGAGCAAAGCTTGCCCAGGTGACCCAATATCGCGATGACTTGGAGTCTTATGTGAGAAGCATGAATGCTCGGTTCAGGGCCGGCTCGATGAACGTCGGTGAGGTGATGAACGCTCTGAACCGGAACAAGACTCAAGTGGATGGGAACTGACCGCGCATAAAGGATCCCTTGGAACATGCGAAAGACAACCAGGTTCCCCCAAGTGGTTGGACCATCCAGATCATGGTGAATGCGGTGCCCAGCCTGGGCCATACGTTTTCTCGAAGGACGCGGACTCGGATGAAGAGCACAAGGACGTTGAGGATCCTGGATCCAACGGTGGTTCCAAGGATACGCCGTTCGACTTCTCGCAAGATCCAGCTCCACCGTCGACGCCTCGCACACCCACGTCCCAACCTCCTAAATCGTCAGGCAGCTCGAGAAGCTGGCGGTCACACCGGAGTTCCAGCTTCGGCTGGACCCGTACACTCCGAGTACCGAGGATGCGATGGACCCACAAGAGTCGCTCGCTCTGACCGAGCAGGATCCTCGTGAAGCCCTGGCATATCACGCTGTGGTTTGGGACAAGCAGCGCCGGGACTTGCAAATGGCGATGCGTTCGGGCTTGGATTACACGGATGCGTTCGAGCTTGTCACCGAGGACAACGTCGCCCACACCCAGTTTCCCGTCGGAAAGCTCACTGTGATGCTCGTTTGGATGATGTACTGGGGCAAGCTTGACCAGACACCATGTGCCAAGTACGTACCAAGTTGGTGCTACAAGAAGGCCGAGTCTCATCTCGAAAAACTGAATGACCCGCCCGAACGATAGCCCGCAATCACTATGCTTCGTTTGGACGAGTCTGCGGACATGATGGCGGCCCTGTATTCTGAGGTGGGTGGCGACGAGGACGACGAGACCCAAGACACGACGTATCGAGCAAAGATCGCTGTGGGCTCCCCGGGTCAGCGCACGACTCCGTCCGAGAGGCGAAGCGTCATCGATGCTCGAGTTCGCCAGCCGCCGCACAACTCGAGGCACCCTTCCCACCTCCGGGCAAGCGCTCGCGCCCGGTTCAAGACCGAAAGCGCTCGACACTGACTCGGAAAGATTACGCCGAGTTGACTCTCACCGAGCTTCGGGTGGTCGAGTCCCCCGTGTGCGGGGTCATGGCGCCACTTCGGAATTCGGGTCAAGTTCCAGCCCTGTACAGCAAATGCCGTCGATCAAACTTTGGGCTTCCCAGACTACACCACGAATCTGATGAAGCTGTCCGAGGTGGAAGCATTTAGAGCACGCTGGAAACCCACTCTGTTCAAGTTGGATTGGCGAGCGGCGCCCTGGGATGCAATGTTCGACGGGTGCTCGACATACTTGCTTCTGCACAAGCGCGAGGACCTAAGTCCAAGCGCTCGAGCTGGTCTCGAGGAAATTGTGGAATTCAAGCGGGAGAACCGGCGGGTGTTCTGGTTGTTCTGCCACTGGTTCTTCATTCCCTTCAACTTGGATAATTACTCGAACGATCTCGACCTCGACCGCAAGAAGGAGTGCACGCGGTCAAGAAGTAGTACAAGAAGCTACTGAACGAGAAGGTGAGTAGGGGGTTGTATGAGGCCGTGGTCGAGGAGCCTGGAGTGTGGACCTTCCCAGTCAAGTGGGCTTGAATGGAAGAGTCGCACCTGAACGACCAGGGGCAGGCCTTCACTCTAATGACCCAACTTAAGCTTATTGACCGGGAGGAGCCAGCTCGGGTGCAATGGAACTCATGCGCTTCGGACGAGCAGCGGATCGCGCATCTCTCTCCTCGGCTCAAGAACCAACTCCTGCCCGCGGCCGAGCGTCGCCGTCACCTGATCAACCCCAGTTTCGCCTGAGGTATCAAGTTCATCCAAGTGGTCGAAGTCTAGGAGCTCACTCAGCATGCATGCTTTCAGCTTAGTAAGGATACCTCCATAATCGAATCGACTGTTGAGTTTCTCTTTTCATCACTCGGGTTCCTCGTCTCATCACTTCCTCGAGACTTCTTTCATCAATTTCAACATCCACACCATCACCTCCAGTCATCATCATAGCATCTGAACAATGCAAATTCTAATTCCACAGCGTCACTCGAGACACTCCCACTCCCCGCAGCCTGGGCGTAGCTACCATAGCTCGGGTTCACAACAGGAAGCCATGTCGAGACTCATGAACCACATAGCACCTTCGAACCCAATCAGAAGGTCATCTATCAGGGGAAGCGGATAGCTGGACAGCTGGATGAAGCTGTTTACAACTCGATAATCAATGCCCATCCTGATTTCGATGCTGTTATTCTTAAAAACGATCACAATGGGCGAAGCCCAAGGTGATTCGGAGTGTTCGATAAGGCCTGTTTCCAAACGTTTCTTCAACAGCTCCTAAACGTTCACCATGAGGTGAGGGGCGATCGATCGAGGTCGCTGAGCCACTGGCTTCGCATCACCTACATCCAAGTCACATACGACACCTCGGGCAGGCGGAGCGGCGTACGCATCCCCCGGGAAGATAGTCCGTTGGTATTTCAAAATCCCCTTGGGCTTGTCTTCCTGAGCAACCGTATTCTCTCCAGATTCACCTACGTCTGCCTTGTCGATATCACACACTGGGCTGAGGTCCAGCAACTCGGGGAGTAGAGCCAACTGATCTCGAAGTTGCGCCATTAGTTCGCTTCCTTCGTGGATGTAGACGACTGGCTCCAGGTCGTATTCCTCATCGTTCACTACCATACCACGAGCATATTTCATCTTGAGTTTCTGAACCGGGGTACTGATTGACACCATTGCCGGCAACTCAAATCTGCTTCCGCCACCTTGGGCCCACTCGTGCTCACTCCTTGCTCCCGCTCTGGCTCCATTTCATCTCTAGGAAATTGTCGCCAAGCTCGGGTTGCTCCCGACCAACCGAGGCGATCACCGCTCCAGTCGCGCTCGATCAGTCGTTCCTTGAGGCGGAGTTAGCACCCTGGGTGTCACTGACTTGTCGAGGTCGCTTGTCGGAGCACGAAGCCGACTTAATTTTCGGATTGTCTGGCTCAGCCTGTTCCGATATCGTGATGATCAACGGCTAGACGTACCATCCGAACAGTCCCTGCCTGATCTTGAGGCCGCAGAAGCAGCTTGGTCGGCCACTGATACTGTGGAGTCTGGACGGCGGGTGGTTCGGTATCTCGAAACATTTGTGCGAATCTCTCAGCGCGTAGCCTGGCTTGGGCGGAGAGTGTACTCTCCAATTCAAATGTTGCTACTCTTGGTACCGCCGCAACCCGGGTCGGACAAATCGTCCTGCACTTGGAAAATGTCCGTACTCGATGATCCGAGCTACCGGAGTTCGCGAGTCTATCCACACATCGCGATCCGAATATTTACCACTTTTACTGCCGTAGCTCACGACTTCGTACCATAGAGAATCTGAGTCACCCATCTGTCCCTGCCCCACAGAGAATCTGACTCACCCATCAGTCACTGTCTCTGCCAGCCCAAACAACATCCCTTAACGGATTTCCTTGTCCATAGTGAATGCGCCCAGTCGCGCTCTCACCATGTCGCAAGTGCAACCCGATCGATGGCGTGAATTCTCATACAGGCTGGAGGGTCGAGATCGTGCTCGACCCTCCAGCCGTATCTATCGCCCGGGGAGCAGCCTGAATTTAGTTAGTTTTTTAGTCTCCGGGGTCTAAGGCGAACCCAAAATATCAAACCTTCGCTCGGGTAACCCAGATCGATCGTCAATGAGAGTTGGCATCGTGATTCTTGGTCCGTAGAACGGGGCCGACATAAGCTACGACGCACATTTCTGAGGGTTTCATATGCCCGACGCGTATCGAATCCCCATTTGGCGGGCTTAATGGTTTAACTGCGCTCCCTCAGCATTAACCTCACCATTCGGGGTGGCGCCATTTAGAATAACTTCCCTGACGTGGTTCGACAAGTCGCTTAGGCCGCCCTGGCGTACTAACTTATTGTCTTCTTGAAAAACCTTCCAGTCTTCACATCGTCCTTCGTGAAAGTCCTTGCACGTCGGGCACAAACGGGTCTCCCACATCCGAGCTGAATGTCCTCGGTGATAACAGCGATCGCAGGTCAGGTTACTCCAATAGTTCTCAGGGCGATGCCCCCATTCCCCACGTTCTTCGCAGAACTCGTTGCGGTTAGCGTGATTCCGCGGTGGGTAGCCCGAAACTTGTTGCGCCCCATGCTGTCTTGACGCCGGCGCCCCTGCGTGGGTTGTCGGTAGCCTCACCTCGTGGACGAAGTCTCCCTTTGTCAGCGTCGCATCGGAAGGGCGGACTCGAGCTGCTTGCGTCCCTGCCATCTCGAAACACTGCCACCTCAGTCGTGACAACTCGAGAAACAGCAGAATCATGAAACGGCTCGTCGTCATCCGGGCTGGCATCCACTTCTGCTTGGTCGACGTACGCTCGGTCCTGACGCTTAGGCTTGTAACGATCTATCACGACATTGTCGGCTCGAAAGTCGTGCTGCTGGGGCGGTCGAGCAGGCGGTCCATCATCTTGGCGCAAGTATTTGCGTTGTTTTAGGATGTATTCCATATCGGACACCTTCCGGAAGCGCTGGCTCTGCAAAGTCTCATTCAGGCGGTCATCCCAGAGGTTCTTGACAAACTGCCTTAGGTGCTGCTCGCGCTTCCGGTTGGACTTCCTGAAATCCGGACCCGCGCGCTCCGCGCTGAGCTTCCGGCGGTACAGGAACGCCAAGGGCTTCTCGTCTTTGCGCTGCACAATGGTGTAGCCTCAGACAACTTGGACATGAAATACTCGCGCTTGAACAGCTTGGAAAGCCGAGTCCAGTCCTGGCGATCGTGCTTGGAGAGCTATCCACGCCAATTTCGCACAGCGGGCGACATCTTGAGCTTGAGCTCGTACACCTTGGTCTGATCACTCCACGCTTCCTGAACCTCGCGGTTCAGGAAGCGCTCCCACCACCGCAGGCGCGCAGGCAGCGAGGCATCTTCATTGAAGTCCCCCAGCGTGCTCACGTACGGCCTGAAAGCCACGACCGTCGTGGCGTTCGGGGTGGTGGTAAGCGGGGCGTGCACTGGGGCTTCCCCGCTCGAGGAGCCTCCATCGCTTGAGTCATCGTCGCTTGAGCTATCATCCGAGGGGCCTCTGTGTTTGGTTGAACGTTTCTTGTGTGGGGCCCCCCGGGTGGCCGGCCTCTTGGACTTAGGTCGTGAGGGAGCGGTAGCCTTCTGTTCAGATTTTCGAGTAATCCCTTGGGGTACGCTCGCCTTAGCAATCTAGGGTCTCGCTTCTTCCTTCACATACTTTAATCCAGTCAGCGTGGGAAGGGTCGCTTGCAGCTGGGCTGCCGGAAGGTCGCTTATTGGTCTGTCCCGGCTCTCGCTTACACATCCCGTGATTACACTACTGGATTATGGGTACATAGCGGTGTGACCAGTCACTGACTTTGGTGATGTTGCTGAATCAGTTCCGCTTCCGCATGTTGCTTGAGTACCTTTAACCTGGGGTGATGTTGCGTGAGTGTTACGCGAGCGGATTATATGAACCTTCCGTAGAGTCCGGAGGGTGGCCTGATCCAAGTTGCGTGCTTCCTCAAGCACTCGAATCTTTTCCTGGAAAATCTCCATCTGCGCATTCAAGCGTTGCTGGAGATTGGCTGCCCAAGTCGCTTGTTCAGCTTCAACGTCGTACCGTTGTTGCTGCAAGTGCATTTCGAGCTCCGCTTGGGCATGCGCCCGAGCGCGGCGCGCCTCCTTCTCCCGAATGACCTCAACGTCCTTCGAGGTCACCGGTGGCTAGGCCACGGGAATTCAGGTAGGGCGTGCAGAGGCCTGCTCGCGTGTGCGCGCATGAGCCTCAAGAGCGCGGGGGGAGATCAGCTCCTCTTTTGAGGAGGCCATGTAGTCAGAGCTTGGATCACCTGAAAGGCTTGATGCAAACTATCGCTCTGTTTAGCTTGAGCCGACTCCATTCGAGCGAGTGTCGCTTGGGTCGAATATATCGTGTTCAGCGCGACTTGGGAGGCGCCCGACATCTCCGATCGGACAGATCGATCCGAGCGCCCGGTCCACTCATACTTGACCGAGCGGCTTGGAGACCGTTTCAACTTGGACTGGCGCTTGGAGAATCGGCTGTAATGCTTTGAGCTCCGGCGACTTCTCCGGTCTTTAGTGTATGAGCCCGAGTCACTTGATGGTTCGCTTGGGCTACCCTTTCGGAGCCGGTCTCTCTGGCTATCGATTCTTTTCTTTTTTTCAATATTTCTTGGAATCTGGATCTTCAGCGGTCTTCTCTGCTCGAAACTCATGCGCCTGTTCGGAGTGACTTGGCTCCTGTATGCTTGAGCGCCACATTGAACTCTTGGTAGCCGCACACTCATCTGATGATCGGGTATCGCCTGGATCTTGGGATCTGCTTGCACGGTCGAGATTTCGTGACTTCTGCCTCCATAGTGAACTCAAGTCACCGCTTGAACTGGCGTCTTGGTCGACGGCATGTCTGACTTGGCACGTTCCTGGGGCCTGATGCATTGGCCCAAAACTCCATGGATACACTGGGTACTTCCTCGTTCGGGGTGTCCAGACGTCTTTCGAGATGTACACTGGTAGACCATCTTGAAATCCGTCACTTGGGTTGGCATCTTGGTTATTTGAGTATCCAAAACGATCTTTCAGGCTGACTAGTGGTACGCAGCCTGGCCATGGTCGGAACACTTGGGTGACGACCTGAAACTTGTTTTCGGAAAAACTAGATAGCTTTAGAGTGTCGTTCCACTTGGACAACTTGAGATTTTATTAGGTAACCGTGGGATGCCTTGGGATGCTTGGGTGATGACCTTGCTGGGCATGGCGTGATATGTTCGAGGTGCTGGGAGTATGGGTGTCTTGTACTGGTACCTCGAACACGTCAAGGCAGACTGCCTACCGGGATACCTTCACCGGGGACAATTTGCCCCTTCCAATGGGTACCTGTCGTCAAAGGAATCGGCGGCCGGACAGGGTGCTATAACGCCAACCCGAGATAGGCCTCTCTCGGGTGGGACACCTCCGTGCCTGGTGAGCCTTATCCGTGTCGGAACCTGAACCCAAGATTTTCAACCAGCTTTGTCCCCAAGCGTCCCGCTCTTGTGCCATCTTTGGCCACTCTCTTCCCACTCGAAACATCCGGATCTGGGACCGGGCGGATGCGACATGGCAACTCAAAATTTCAACGAAATTTTAAGTTGACTTGCGTCACCTGTGTCGGCTTCAAGTAATCCCCGTTTAGCTTGCTTCGCTAACTCCCAGTACAGCGGGTGCAGAAAGTCTGCCCACCCCCGAGCTGACCGCAGTTATTTTGAAACTGTGGAGACAAACCTCATCGATTTTGCGTGTAGTTTGTTTTGGAGGACTCCCTCTACACCTCCACTAATGATTTAACGCTTTTTTTAAGTAACGGAAGTTACCGAATAATACCCGTTACCCGATTACTGTAGTGCCCTCTCAGTAACCAAATTGTAATGTTCCCGTAACCTCTTCACTACACCAGCCATGTCAACACTCTGCAAATTGTGTAGAACTCAAAATCTTCTTTGGCAAGATGCCGACACGAGTCCCCATCAGCATGTAGCGAAAGCAAGATTTCCTTCGATGGATCATTTCCGATGGAAAGTTTAGTGAGAAATGGGATGCTTCGACGGAAGCTGAGCAGGGCGAGTTTGACTTTAACTTTGACGATCTTCACGATGCATTAGATGACATTGCTCTGATTAACGAGTAGAAAGGTGGATTGTAACTAATGCAACCATTTGGTCCCAGGTGAGGGTACTGTTAATTAGTGACCGGGATATTATTCGGTAATTTCCGTTACTACGATGATATATTACCCGTTCTACTTAACGTTTCCCTTTAGGTACTACCAGCCCAATTCTCTACTTTCTCTACTGTAGTTCTTAATGTCCCGTTTTTATCCACATACTTGAAACGTTCTTGTACATACACTATAGGAACTCCACTGCTACCGCATAACAAATATTCACATAACATGTTGTTCACTTTGTAACGAGTCTCTTGTCCCTGCTCGCCTGGAGTTGGTCGACAGTGCCAATCTGGCCCAAAGTCCGAATGGCCGTCGGTGGTAACTCGTGCCACCGCTCCGGCTCGTTCCTTAGACAACGAGGCCTACTTTATTTCGTTCGTTCCGTTCGTCCAAATGAACTACTAGCTGTCTGTCACTACCTGTCCTCGTACGCCTTGTAGCTACGTGTCCGGGTGAGTCCACGGTCCACGTCAAGTAAGCCACTAGGGTCTCTACGCCTCGGGCGCCCACCCTTAATGTGCAGCCTACGGTTAACTCGGGATCGTTCCTTGTCCCGCTCGCTCCGTTTGTCCACTTTTCCACTGCAACGCGCGTAGTCACGTCGGTCGTCGCTTCCGCCGTTCATACTCCCTTCCGTACGTCCAACCACATTCTCCAACGTGGCCTGCGAGAGTCACTGCCCTTCGCTCGTTCCGTGCTCTTCGTCTTCCGCTGCAGACTCGCGAGTAGGCTCTTCGCTCTTTCAGCGTTCCGCGCGCTTCGCCACAGGTTCGGAAGTGAGTCCTGGCCACCGCCGTGCGGCCGCACGGTCTCGCCCATCGTGCAGCCAGCTGCCCGATCTTCGCACGACAGCGACCGACCGCCCTGCTTCAACCTCGAGCAGCCGCCCGTATTCAACTTCCGTCGAGGATCTGTTCACTCTGATCGTCGTGGCGCGATACCGTGCCACTTTCGTCGTCCGTCTGTCCTTCACCTGCTTCTGCCGTGCGCGCGCCCCACACCTTACAACTTACTACTACTGTACTGTATACGGGGCGGAAATCTGTACTGTACATGGTAGGAAATCCAAGTGTTCATACATGATAGGTATATACAACACATATTCACGGGTTTGCACCTGCCGAAATCTAATATTTTCCAAGCCTGAACTATTGTACTTAGAAGAAGAACTACGAAGAATTCAGGCCATCGGAAGAACATTGTACAGTACTTCTTACACGTACTTTTGTAAAAGTACTATTACTACACCATTGCACGGCGTTATTCTCAAAGTCAACACTCAAAATCAAAATGTGAACGCTCAAATTCAAAATGGCTCCGAAATTTTATATCTTTTCCAGTGTGCATTTATAAGATTAATATTGGTTGGCGCCAATAGCATGGCGGGAACTTTGTGGCATGGCGGGAACTTTGTGGCATGGCGGGAACTTCGTTGCGAACACTGCGCTTGTGGTTGCCAGCTTCAGTTCCAATCTGGCAGCATGTCAGACACCAAGAACAAGCAGTACCCACGGCAGGTGCGCGCTTGCATCCTGCAAGTGGCCAAGGACGCGAAGGACTGGAAGACCGTGGCAGAGCTCCACGGGGTCAACGAGCGCACCGCGTGGGGCTGGATCAAGACCGCCATGGAGACCGGCGACTG
>BSXT01001978.1:0-15241 GCA_030267785.1 Phytophthora fragariaefolia | reverse complement strand
TCCCTCATTGCACACTTGTCCATCGCAAGAAGTAACACAATACGAGCTACCATTTCGCCCACTCCACCGGTATCGAGGGCTTCGGCCAAGATCAACTTTTTGAGCTGTGGCAAAATGTACTGCACGAGTCCATTTTTCAATTCGTACCATACCTTCATTGCACCCAACGTGAGCACCGGGTCGGACGCATAGCTACTCAAGTAACCGTCTTTATCGTAATTCACGTAGGCGAGAATTGCCATGAAGTCTGCGATGGCCTGAGATGCCAATGCTGACGTGGAGTATGGCCGCACACCAAGGCGACAGAGCATGGACGCGACACCGAACATGGTCTGTTCGGTAAACGAAGTCACGGCGGGAGCGTGGCCAAGCATCAACTTCCTCGCAGCGAGGTTGGCAACATCAGCTGCAGTTGTTTGCACGAGGCCTTGGTTTGCAGGTGCGCAAGTAAACGTACTCCACCATATTGGGCGGCCCATGCGCATCAACGCGTACCACGTGTCGTCCTCATTCCCGGTCACTGAGACTGCTGTATGTCTGTGCCCGCTTGCACAAGTCGACGGGGTATCCTGTGGCAACGACACACCTTCGGAACTGGTTGTTCCCGTCTCGTGCCACCACCGAAACGATGACTTGTCGCTTGGAAGCGATATACAATTATGCGGTTGCGAATTGGAGTGTTGTCCAGACAGCGTGGACGAAACTATTCACCGAGGCCACAGCTGATGAATCTGTCATGGACGAGTTGAAGAAGAATTTTGGGCAAGATAACCCGACGGGCACGTCTCCGAAACAAGACGATACCAACGTCAATTAGAACCCGAACGGGAAAATGATGGTGTTGGTGGTTGACGAAGCTCGGGGTCTTCTTGCCGAGGTCAACGACAAGGCCAACCACTTCCGCATGTTCCGCCATGCGCTCGCTTCAGCAAATAACCGTATCGGTACGGAAGGGGGCATCTTCGCGGTGCTGATTGATACGAACTCAAAGATTTCGGACTTGACACCACCGATCTCATCCGATCCGTCCTCTCGGGACTTCGCCGGCAACGAGTTGGCGTCCTTCCCACCCTTCGTGCTAACTCACACCATGGATGCAAACTGGAGGGCGTACTGCACAGAGTTGAGCGACTTGACTGGGTACGAAGCTGAAGAGAAGGAGGAGAAGCAGGTGGGGGGAGGAACTGGGCACGGCAACGACGAGGAGATAAACGCCGAGATACGAGCCTATAAGGCAGTAGGTTGGAGCTAGAGCCGTCACCAACGCTTCCTCCCTTCGCTTTCTCGGCTCTGCGCGCCAGCTCGAACACCATCCGACTCTTGCCGAAGCCGGAGCTCTGCACGACAGACACGTAAGGGGTCTTGTACATGGATGAGTTGTAGACTTCCCAGCACCGCCACAGATACGCCTCCAACGCAAGATGAGCATCGCCGATGTACGTGGATTGCGTGAACGCAACCTCCAGTCGTCTGAGCAGCTCCTTCGTCAATATCTTGGGCTGCTCTGACACTCCAAAACTCGCTTTGGTCGCGGCTGCCACCGCTTCCGCAACTCGATTGCTATCGGCTATGGATAGGTCGTAGACCAAGCGAATTATTGCGGTAAGGTTACCCCTCAGATCGACAAACCCCTTGCTTAGGAAAAATTTGGCCCATTTTGCATTCAAGACCTCCTTCACCTCCTTCGGCTTGTTGCTTTTCTTCACTTGGTCGAACACCGCTTGGTTCACGAACTGGGCGATCTGCTCCCCCACCTTGTCTTGCTCTGCCTGTCAAGTCGACACAAGTCCAGTCGACACATTGCCGCGTCATCGACAGCGAGCTGCAAGCAGGTTGGTGGGTGCTGTACCTGCGCGGGGGCGCTCTCCATCTCGACATCGTCCATCTCTGCTTCATGCCGCGGGCTGCCGCAGAGTCTTCGAACGGGTCGAAAGTCGGGAATGACCTGCTACGACAGGTTGTGACGTGCTACCGGTACAAAGAATCTCATGTGGAAGGCGTACATCACTCATTCAAGGTGCTCGATGAAAGCTTGTTTGTGGGGCTTTCGCGCCACAACGGTGATCCTTGTTACAGTCAATGAAAGCGAATATCGTTTTTTTACATTTAAAAATGTTCGCGAAATGTTCAAAATCGTGCACATGAATCAGGGCATAGCATTTGTCAAATGAGGGATGTCGTTCACGTCTATTTCATTTCTTGTGCTAGAAGTAGATTTTAATTTTCCATCGGGGATGTAGCACAATCGGATTCGTTTACACACGATTCGTATCTTTCTGATAAAATCGCACACGTGATGGTTGTGTCTGTCTTGAGGAAAGCAAATGGATAATTGACAACACAACGCACAGAACAGCCTTCTATTACCTCAATCCCCTCTCCGGCAGCTTTTGATACTTCAACATCTTTTCAAGATCCAGAGCAGCAACAACTGTACTCGATGCAAGCATACCACTGGTGCCAGGCACTCGATGCCTTGATGAGCTGTGGCTGCGGAGTACTATTGCGGTGCTGTTCCGGTTGCCGTTGGGCTATTTATGGCCTAGTGTCCTCATGTGTCTAGTTTAATCGATCGTTGACTAAGACTGCGCGTAACAGCGTTATGCTTGGCTTGACACGCCGCGATTGGCGAAACCCTCGCCGTCTCACCCCCCGTCCTGCCAGGACTTCTGGCGCGTAGCAGCCGGCGGGGGCAACTCGCCACCTTGTCATCGAGCAGTCAACACTTGAAGGAGGGCGGTCCCTATGTTCACGAACATTCGCCGGACTCCACAACAGGATGACGCCTCACTCGCACCAGTTCTCGAAGCCAAGAATAGAATGTTCGATGACTCCAAAATCCAGTTGGGCCAATCGGAGACATTCTAGAGCGTCTTTTCCGCCAATCCTGTCCTCGCAGCAAAAAGTTGGCCGTTCCTTTCGCATACGTTGCCGTGATCACCAAAACTTCCCAGTCAACAATTTGCACTGAGCAAAGCACATCAATACAGCGAGTAAGTGAGCCAAGCGACTCAAGTTCGAGAGAGGCAATGAGCGCAAGCAGCAGCAACGCGCCGAGCGGATCAACGGCGGCCCAGCAGCCACACGGCAGCTTCGTTTTCTTCATCCCGCCGCCACCCACGGTCTGGGTGCAGTTCAACGACGGGATGCAGGTGGCCTTCACGCCGTCTCCGGCACAGTACCTGCAGTCCATGCTGCGCGGTGTGCCGCTGTTCGGAGCGGCGTCCGGTGGCGACGCCAATGGCAACGGCAGCGATGGCTTCCTGAACGCGCTGAACGAGCTATTCCAGCGTGCGCAGACACAGCAGCACGGCCCGCCACCGACGAGCAAGCCGTTCCTGGACAAGCTGCCGGTGAAGATCTGGACTGCGGATATGCAGAAGACCGAGAGCCACACGGAGTGCGTCATCTGCCTGACCGACTACGAGAAGGACGAGAAGGTCATTTCGCTCCCGTGCGGCCACACCTTCCACAAGGACTGCGGCATGACTTGGCTCGTGGAGCACAACGTATGCCCCACGTGCAGATACCAACTGCCGACGCAGACGTCGGAAAGTGCGACGGCACAGGCCACCACCGCCCAAGCCTCTACCCAGACCACACCTACGGCCGCGACAGCAGCAGCGCCGGTTGCTACTACTTCTGCTACTGCACAGCCGGAGCCGGAACCTACTTCACAAGAGACCGCCACAAACCTCACGGGCGTTCGTCGCCAGCGCCCGACGGAGGCGTTCCACCCGCGTGACGTGCGCCAGCGCGTGGAGGAGCTGGCATCGACAGACGAAGACGCCGAGCTTGACTCCATGTTGGAGGAGGAAGCTGACCGCTTCGTGAAGGAGGAGATGGAGAAGCGCCAGGTCGCACCGACCGACGAAGGCATCGAGATCGATGACCGCGACGTGGATGAGCTCCTTCACGAGACGTCGAGCAACTAAGCCTCGGCGGTTCCTGCAGATAGTGAATGTAAATTAGAAGTAGTGCCTAGTAAGAAGATGAATAAATTATATGATCCTTAAATCTACTCCGTGTCTTGATGTGAGGGGGGCACATACCGACAAAGGACACTCGATTGTCAACATCCTGTCAGTGACAGGATGTTGACAATTGAGTGACAGTGTCACCTTCGAAAACCCCTGCCACCGTGGGACATCAATGTCCCTACATTTGAAGAGCATCTTCCCCCTCGGTACTGATATTACAGTTACAGAGCACGGTTCTTATCAAGGAATATAGTGTTGTCCACACCATCGTACCATAACACCGGTACCTTCGCTCAGCCCGGCCCCACCATCGAGATCGCAATCTACCCCTCGCCCGCCTGAACACATCGCGCCGCCAAGACCCCGAGCAGCATGAGCTACCGCGGCATGAACCCCAACGCCGAGATCGTGAGCAAGTCGCAGGCGCTCATGGTGAACGTGAGCGCCGCCAAGGGCCTGCAGGGAGTGCTCAAGTCCAACCTCGGTGCGTCGCGCTCCCCTCCAGTGCCTGCACCGCCAGAGATCTAACGCTCGTTCGACCGTCACAGGCCCGCGCGGCACGCTCAAGATGCTGGTGGGCGGCGCCGGCCAGATCAAGCTCACCAAGGACGGCAACGTGCTTCTGCACGAGATGCAGATCCAGCACCCGACGGCTGCGCTGATCGCGCGTGCCGCCACGGCGCAGGACGACGTGACGGGCGACGGCACCACGTCCACGGTGCTGTTCATCGGCGAGCTGCTCAAGCAGGCGGAGCGCTTCCTGGCCGACGGCCTGCACCCGCGCATCCTGTCGGAGGGCTTCGAGCTCGCCAAGGACGAGGCGCTGCGCGTGCTGGACACGATGAAGACCTCGCCCGAGGACATCCTCAAGGACCGCGAGCTGCTGTGCAGCGTGGCGCGCACCTCGCTGCGCACCAAGCTGGACCAGAAGCTGGCCGACCAGCTCACGGAGATCATCACAGACGCCGTGCTGACCATCGCCGTGCCTGAGCGCCCCATCGACCTGCACATGATCGAGATCATGCACGTACGTGGCGAGCCGAGTTGTATTTTGTAGTGGTGGTTGCTGTTTTTTTGAGAGGCTGATGGAGTTATCTGTCGTTGTTTGGATTTGTGCAGATGATGCACCAGAGCAGCAGCGACACTCGCCTGGTGAAGGGTCTGGTGCTGGACCACGGCTCGCGCCACCCGGACATGCCCACGTCCCTGGAGAACTGCTACATTATGACGTGCAATGTGTCGCTGGAGTACGAGAAGAGCGAGGTGAACTCGGGCTTCTTCTACAACAGTGCCGATCAGCGCGAGAAGATGGTGGAGGCTGAGCGCAAGTTCACGGACGACAAGGTCCGCCAGATTATCGAGCTGAAGCGCGAGGTGTGCACGGAGGAGAACGGAAAGAGCTTCGTCATCATCAACCAGAAGGGCATTGACCCCCTGTCGCTCGACATGCTCGCCAAGGAGGGCATCCTGGCTCTTCGTCGTGCCAAGCGCCGTAACATGGAGCGGATAACTCTGGCTTGCGGTGGCATGCCCATTAACTCGACGGACGACATGGACGAGTCCATGCTTGGTTACGCCGGCAAGGTCTACGAGCAGACGCTCGGCGAGGAGCGCTACACGTTCGTGGAGGACGTGCAGCACCCCAAGTCGTGCACTATCCTGATTAAGGGTCCGAACGAGCACACGATTGCGCAGATTAAGGACGCCATTCGTGACGGCGTTCGTGCTGTTAACAACGCTGTCGAGGACAAGGGCGTCGTCCCCGGCGCTGCTGCCTTCGAGCTGACTGCTAACGAGGCTCTCAACAAGTTTAAGGGTACTGTGAAGGGCCGCGCTAAGCTCGGCGTACAGGCTTTCGCGGACGCTCTGCTGGTGATCCCGAAGGTGCTGGCGGAGAACTCTGGCCTGGACGTGCAGGACACTTTGATCGCAGTCCAGGAGGAGCACCAGAACTCGGGTATGTTTGTGGGCATCGACCTCTTCTCGGGTGAGCCCATGCTGCCGGAGCAGGAGGGTATCTGGGACAACTACCGGGTGAAGCGTCAGTTCATCCACCTCGCCACGACGCTGGCATCGCAGCTACTGCTTGTCGACGAGGTTATGCGTGCTGGCAAGCAGATGGGCGGCGGCGGCGGCATGCCCGAGCAGTAAGTAGGGAGGCGGATGCGTAAGTAGTTTATTTCCCCCACCAGTCCATCTACTCACCACTCACTGAGTCATAATAAAACCGAGAAACCCACACGATAGCACCCAATGCTGCGAAAAGCGTTCGTATTTCCTCTTGTCTTTGGCACACAGGTTTTAGCGGACAAACAATAGATAGAATACCAGGATGTCGGTGATTGCCAGCGCCACGATGACCATATAGAGACACACTTTCTTCCGGTACGAGCGGTCCGCAATGATCTGCAGCAGGTAGCGCACCTGGCCCGTCATGCTCGACGTCTCGGAGACCATGCCTTTCATGTCGTGCAGCTGCGAGCGCTGCAGCTCCAGGTCCACCAGCACGGTCTTGGCCACCTCCTCCGACTCGGCCACAGTGCGGCGCGTGCGCTCGATGCTGTCCGACGTGCGCATCAGCGCCCGCACGCTCTGCCGCGGCATCAAATAAAATAAATAATAATAAAACAAAAAAACTACATCTTCAGTATTTTTATCATCTACCAGAAAACCCTAAAGCGGATGTTGACGCACGGGATCTGCGGCGAAGAAGGTGCTGTAGTTATTGTTGTTGAGCGTGGCCGGGTCGGGGCCCCCGCCAGTGACGGCGCCGCTGTTGCCGGCGAAGATGCCGCCGCCATTGGGCGCGCTGTTGCTGCCGGACATGGCCGCCAAGAAGGTCCCTCCCTCCCCTTCGGAGCTCTTCGCGGTCGCTGAGATTTATCGAATGAAATATTGCAAACCCGATGGAAGATACCGATGGCTAGCGGCACCAAACGCAACTGGTGTGCGCCACAACATACACAGTTAAACATTTGGTGTGCAGCACACCATTTTTTAATTCGGATGAGCTTCGGGAAGACCAACTACCGCGTGGGCGGCACGCGCGGCGGCGCCGACCGTACGTCGCTGCGGAGGCTGATTATGGGCTGGTGTGGGTGCGTGTGTGACGTGTGCTAACTGTGTGCCGACTTGTGGGTCCATTTTGCGCTAGAGTTCAAGTGGGAGGACGTCAAGAATGACAAGTACCGCGAGAACTACTTGGGCCATTCGGTGCAGGCGCCTGTGGGCCGCTGGCAGAAGGGGAAGGACCTCACGTGGTATGCCAAGGTCAGCAAGTCGCAGCGCGCCGAGGCGCTGCAGCAGGAGCTGGCGATAGCCAAGCAGCGGGACGAAGACCTCATGAACGAAGCTCTGTACGTCGACGCCATGGAGGAGCGGGGAACGGCTAGATGAAGGCCTAATGGGGAGTGGCATTGCTGTGATGTGTGTAGGGGTATTGCGCCGAAGAAACGTCATAACCCTGCTGAAAGGCTGAGTGCGTCGGAGATGAAGGAGCTGCTGAAGCGAGGAGAGGCAGAGCGGGGCGGAATGGACGTGGAGCGCGTTGAAGGACTCGGGGCGGCGCCGGTGGAAGCCGCAGGGTTCGTGACAGGGCCGAAACGCACGCTGGCTGAAAGGTACCAGGATCAACTTGCGAGTGGCAAGGCGGACACCACGTACGCGCTGCCGGGTACGATTAATGCTCAGATGACAGAGAGCGAGGAGAAGGCAGCGAAGAAGGAGGCGCGCAAAGCGGAGAAGGCGGCTAAAAAGCTTAAGAAGAAGGAAAAGAAGGAACGGAAGAAGGAGAAGAAGGCGAAGCGTCATTCGGGGCGTGAGGCTGACGAAGACGAGGATGAAAAGCATCGCCACCGTCACCACCATCACAAAGAGGAGGGATCTGGGCATCGCTCGCGCTCCCGCTCTCGATCACCGCTAAGCCGCACAGGAAGAAGTGGAGATACTGCTCGTCGTTCGAGCTCTGCTAGTAGACAACGTCGTAGCACTCGATCCCGATCTCGTTCACGATCTCCAGCTGACCGTCGTAGGTATGAAGTCTCGCCCCCACGAGCGCGACAGCGAGAAGAGTCGCAATCTCCTAGGACTCTTTCAAGTCGGTACCGTCGCCGTCATCACCGGTCGTCTTCGCCATCTCCATCTCTTCGTAGACGATCGCGGTCGCATTCAAGGTCTCGTCGCCGCTACTAGTGTAGGTAGTGATCAAACAACCTCGGTCCCCGTTAATTTCAGGTTCTATTAGCTTGGGTTATACATAAGAGCTGATGAATGTGGTGTTTAACACCACAAGCGCAACTCTTTCGTCTCACTCATCTGGCTTAATCTGATTTTGATGTCGTGTGTGCCTTCTTCTGTCGCCCGCATCGCTCGGAGCTCCCGTCCTTAAGATCGTAGGCAGGCAAATAGTACCCCTCTTTGCCATCCTCTCCCTTCCTCCAAAGTTCGGGGTTCTGCACCGTATCGTAAATGTTTCCTAGTGATGTGTACCCATGGTCGTACAGGGAGCAGTATTCCAGCTGGCAGTCACGTAGGAAGTTCCATACGTCTGCGTACGTCCACTGCAAAATCGGGTTCACACGAAGAAATGGGGGCCATCCGGGACTACTAGGCGAGAAGTGCTCCATATCCTCTGTGTACGGGTCGCCACCACGCACACCCATGTACACGCCCTTGATCTTGAGCTTCTCCAAGATATCCTTCACCCCTTCCACAAACGAGCACTTGTACACGTGGCAACTGAGCGCAAACTTCGTGGTGCACTGCTCCGTGAAGTCGCGAACCTCCGGGAACTGGTCGTGCGAGTCGAAGTACATGACGGGCACACGCTGCAGCTGCGCCTGGACGCGCTTTTCCAGCTCGTCTTCCTGCAGCAGGTCAACCGAGACGAAACTGTTTCGCGGCGATGTAACAGTCGTCTTGTGGTCGTCTTGCGCCTCGTGCACAGCCTTCATGTGCTCCTGCTGGGCCTCCTCCAGCACGCGCTTGGCCACCACAATGCGAAGCAAGTGCAGCACCACTGTCGAGTCTTTTCCGCCGTTGAAGCTGAAGCACACGCCCTCTAGGCCGAAGATGTCGATGGCGCTGCGCATCACGTCCAGCGCCTTCTGCAGTCGCTTCTGCATGGCCGGATCGGCGCCAGCAAAGAAGAGATCGAAACGCAACAAAGTGGACTTCATACTAGCGTCGTTGGTCATGGTTTCGCAGCTTGGAATGCGGTAATACCCGAAGAGTTACGGGCTGCAGAGAAAAAAAATAGCGAGGAGCTCTTCACGTCGAACTGGGTCGGAATACAGTCAATTTTCGAGACGTTGCACAGCGAAAAGCGGCTCAAAACAAGCACCAGGAGATAGCCAACACGGCGGCAGAGGTGGTTGAGGCGGGCTCGGGCGCTGGGGGCTGCTGGCGTCGGCACAACGGGAGCGTAACGCGGCGAAGGTCCGTTGCTGCGCCCCTGTCCGGAAGTTGTCAAGTGACTGTCAGTGCAGCGCAAAACCGCCTCAGATGATGTGCTGCGCGATGATTGGTCTAAAATTGATTAATTTCAACGAATGGGAAATTGAAAATGCATTAACCAATGAGAAGCCGTGACTCAACAGCCGAAAATCGAGAAGAAACATGTGACGTGTGCGCGATCGACGTGCTGGAGCTGCTCGCACGTCCGAGAGTCCAAGGTGTTTACAGTCCGCCGTGGAGTTGTGGGCGATCGCGAGATCGACCATCGAGTTAATCTGCAGCTGCTGCGGTTGAAGCAGCTCGCACGTAGAGCATCGCGTCGTCGTAGCGCCTTGCTGCCTCTGCTGCGTCGACGTAGCGGTGTATGATACTTTTCCCTCCGCTTCGCTGTTGTCTTGGTAGTCACCTAAGACTTGGGCCGCTGCGGATGGCAGACACCCGTGACTTGGGGCCGTCATCGTGTGCTCGCTCTCTTCCTCTTTGTCTGAGGACGAGTACAGCTGGATCGGGTCTTGCTCCGTGCTCATGCTACTCTCCCTAGCACAATCAGATGCCAGGCGCGAGTCTTGGGAGGATTAGCACTGTGCCTTCAGCTGCGACTCGACCCATTGGTGTCTCGTGTGCAGAGCTTGCTTGGACAGCTTGGCGTCGGGGGCGTGCGCGGCGAAGTTGTGCCATCCGCCAGGCCAGACATGGAGCTCCGCCTGCACGCCACTTTGCCAGAGCCTACTCGCGAACGCAACGACTTCGTCTCGACACACCTCGGCTGACCCCACTTCGAGGTACGTTGGAGGCAGACCTGATAGATCCGAGGCTCGGCCTGGTGCCTCAAAGTCCTCCACGTCGGCTGTTCCACTTCGTGAGCCAAGCACGCAGTTCCACGCAAAGCGGTTGCTGCGGCTGCTCCAGTGCCCCCCTTCAGGCTCAAACTGGCGGGCACTCACGCTATGGTTGCGGTCGTCAAGCATTGGCGTAACAAGTAGTTGGCCGCATAGCTTTGGTCCCCCACGCTTACGCGCTAACATGTTCACTCCAGCGCAAATTGCTCCACCCCCTGAGGTTCCAGCAACCATGAATCGGGTTGGGTCAATGCTAAGTTCCTTGAGATTTTCTCCAGTCCACTTGAGTGCTGCATATGCGTCCTCGAAAGGGATCGGCGATGGATGCTCTGGCGCTAGGCGATACTCGGGTGAGATGATGACAGCATTGCGCGAATCGAGATATGGCGCGACGGCTGCCAAGCCTGTGAAGCGGTTACCCATGATCATGCCGCCTGGGTGATAGAAGAGGATCCCGGGGTGCTGCTTGTTTGGATCGAAAGTCGACGGTCGAAGGATCGACACCAAGATATCTCCATTGGGGCCAGCCACTGTGCGCTCCTCATGTGTGCCACCACAGGTTAAAGCGAGAACCGATTCCGCAGAGGCGAACGAGGAGGTCCCTTGGCGCAGCAATGGAAGATCATCAATACCGAAATGGAGCGGCATACCATCGGCTAACGCTCTGTCAATTTCAATCTTCAGCTCGGGGTCATAGGGTGGTCGAAGCGGAATATCCATGGTGCTAGTGAGTGGTGGGAGTCTAGTACGACTCGTGCTGCATGAGCAACTTGGCCAAAAGGAAAGTGACTCGAATCTTGGTAATAGCCGCTCACAGCTCGGATCTTGTGGCCCTGTACGACTTCTCCGATCATTCTTCGTGATCCTAGTCAATAGAGCTCATCACATACTCAAGCCACTCAATTTCAAATGCTTCAAGCTTTGTGACGGTGAGACTGTGTACGCTGATGCTTGACCTGAGCACCCATAGTCACTCACCGTCCAAACCACATCCTTCGCCGTAGTGAAGTATGGAGGAGAGGGTAAGGAAGCCACTCGAACCCAGTCCTTTCTCGTCTCTCGTTTTCTCTCGAGACAGCCAAGTAGTGGCCTTGTCGTTCTTTCTCAAGAGGTAGAGCTTCTCAACTCCTGGTTTGTTCATTCTCCAATTTGCTTTCAAGTTGGCAACAAGATCCCGACAACCCAAACTTTCCCGTCTTTCTCCGCATCGACCCTATCCAAGATGCAGTTTGCCGCTGCCTTCCTCTTCGTGCTCGCGGTTTACGAGGCTGCAGCTGAAGAAGCCTGTCCACCGTCCGAGATAGTGAAGTTCGCTGAGCTGTATGCCAACCCGCACCTTCATCCATGCCAGAAAGTCTCGGCCGGCTTTTCCCTGGCTCCGCCTATGGGTTACCCAACGGAGCCACAAGTGAAAGCCATGTGTGCTGCTGAGGCTTGCCGCGCACTAGTCAAAGACGTTCTCGATCTCGAGCCTGCCGACTGTTACCTGTCTTTCTCAGATACGAAGCTGAACGCGTACAAACTGGCGTGCAGTTTCCGGGATGCTTGCAAGGCTGGCAAGGACGAAGAGCACGAGAGTAAGACGCACCAACCAATGAAGCCTGCCAACAACAAGCACACACCAAATCCAAAGCCAAGCGAGGGTAACAAACCGACCCCTTCGCCAAAGCCCACAGACGAGAAGTACTTTTCGGTCCCAAAGCACACCGATAGCAAGCACTACCCGGATACTGAGGACGACAAACATCACCCGACCCCAAAGCCTACCGACAGTAAGTACTACCCGACACCGAAGCCAACCAAGGATGACAAGCACTACCTGACACCGACTCCAAAGCCTTCCACCAACAAGCACTATCCAACTCCGAAGCCAACCGACGATGACAAGCATTATCCGACTCCAAAGCCCACGGATTACGAGGATCACCCGACGCCAAAGCCAACCGAGGGCGACAAGCACTACCCAACAAAGCCATACCATTCGACTATGAAGCCAACGGACGGTGACAAGGACCACAGCAAACAGGAAGAGCCAAAGATTGTCACGATCGAGATTGAGGACAAGCTCAGTCCAACATTTCGGTCGATCGGCAAAGAGACGGCTAAGGAAGCAGATGCAATGAAACCTCCGATGAATGCTACAGCCCTGGAGATGTTTCCGATGCCCAACACGACGTATAAGGCGACCGCCGAACCAAAGACGGCGATGTGAAAATCGTTGAGTCTTACAGCCAAAGCGCAAAAGTGAATTTACTTTCTCCCAGGACGATTTCCCCACACGATTTGCACTAAGTAGCTAGCTACTACTCACGCAAACACAATATCCTTTTCCATTGTCCCACGTGAGGTGAATACTATTCATGAATTATTGAATGCTTCATAAAGCGACACGCTCTACTCCTATTTCAGCAGTGTCTTGCTTTATCTCGGTCGTTCTTCCATTCAAATCACGATGTACTCCTCACATACTCGAATGTAACTCACTCAACCGAGATAATGTCGTTTATTGGTGATGCTCTGGCTTCTGGTATGGCTTGCTGCTCGGCAGAGTACACTTCCGACACGAATGACCTTGCATTCATCCAAACTCCAGCAACCGAGTTTGATGAAGTTTGCAACAATAGTTTGTGTATGAGCTCATTCTCATATCCAGACGCTGGCACTGAAAACTCCATCGTTGCTGCGTCTGTCGCTGCACAGGCGGCTCCTGCTTCGGCTTCGACAACCGGTTCGTTTCCTAGCAACCAGTGGCGTGGGTTCCTCACGTCAACACATGCTGGCACTAAGTTTGCCGTTCGGCAATCCACACTTTTCCAAGTCGTGGAGTCTCGCATTAGAGCGACGCACTTGTTGGCATCAAGCTCTACACCATTTGGAACAGTCCAAACAGTGGCCTCCATGCGTTTTGGAGTGATGTTATCAGGCGACGGAAGGTTTACTCCACAGTTCGCCACGCCTGGTAGAGATTCCTCATTCAGCAAGTTTTTGTTGATGCCAATCTGGCCGTCAGCATTCAAAAAGCCGTACTCAATTTCGCTAGTTTCAGGGCGGAAAATCGTGAAGTTTTCGTCGGGGACTCCAATCTGTGTCTTTGACTGGTTAAATCGGCATTCCGGGAACGGAGCAAGGGGTAACGGTGGCTCCTGCCAATTGCAAACAGTGTCTTTGACGAACAATATCTCTTCACCATAGGTGAGATAGTCCGCACCACTCATGAACACCACGCGCTTTCCAACGCGAAGCAAGTCTTCAAACGTAGGCCATTTCGTATCGTACTATTGCACATAAAGAAAAGTTAGTATCGCTTTTAAACACCGCTGAGCCACCACAAATCAAACAAACTCACCGCCAGCTCGATAGGCCGGAGGATTTCCTTCTCCGGGAAGTACTCCTTCAAATACTCCAGCAACTTGCCCACTTTCTTCCACTTCATCAGGTTGGACTCGTCATCGAAGAACACCATCAGGAACTCACCAGCATTTTCTGGTGCGTGCAACCACGTCGACAACTCGCTCAACGCCTCCTTCAGCGGCCGTTGCTCCTTTGACGGGATGCTACTCAAACTAGGCTTGCACCCAATTGTCTCCGAGTCCCATTCGATACCCGTGCCCAACATTTTCGCGATCTCATTAAAAATGTCGATCATCCCGTCCAACAACTTCGACTTGAATCCTCCGCAGTGAGCGATGCGAAGGTCGCCATCAAACCAATGTACGTCCAGCTCAACAAATCTCACGCCTAAGTGCAATTGGTCCGTGAGCGAGAAAAGTTGATCATTGGTGTGCACCTTCATGCCCTTTTTGAACCACGAAAAATAGTGCAAGTACCCCTCAAACACGTGGTCTTCCACCCCGTATCCATCTGCCACGTTGATGGCCGAATTGTGCGTGCCGGGCAACGTCGCGGAGCAAAAATTGCGTCGATATGCGAGTTTGCGCTGCAGTTTGAGTGCCTTCTGCAGCCATTGGTCCACCTGCACAGACCCGCGCTTGCAGACAATGGCGCACACGCCCTTTTGGTCACAGCGTTTGGTCTTGTCACACTTTACGTCCGTCGGGACCAAATCAGGGACGCTGTCGAGCACTCGTGTCTTGAAGTGGGCGCGGTCCAGCGCAATTTGGTCCGCGGAAATCGTCCACAAATAGTCCGCGTCTGGGTCGGCCTGGAGACGCAAGGGGTCTTGCACCGCAACGGCTGAGCCAGCGGAGACGAGGTGCAGCAGAGCAGACAGGACGAATATGGAGACGGCGGGGTGGCCTATGCAGGGCATGGAGACGCCGGAGCGACCCGTAGAGCTGCGCGGCGATGACAAGGAGCGCGCCATAGCCGTCGAATCAGGTTGTGTGGGCGATCCTTTTTTTTCTCAGAATTTGTGTTGGGCACATAATTTCGGGACTTTTGACTTCAACGTACACTTTTCCGTTACATTTTTAGGGGGATATTATAATATCAATATTATTGATGCTATTGATGCTGCGCGCTGCGCTACACGCCGCCGCGCCTGGCGCCGCTGGGCGCGCAGCCGCCGGCCCTCGCGCCGCGGCCGCTGCTGCAGCAGGGCGCGTACTCGCCGCTGGCGCTGCGCGCGCCGTCGCGCGGGTTCGCGGCGCTGCCCACGAAGCCGCCGACGCCCCTGCCGACGCCCGCCGAGGCGGCGGCCCTCAAGAAGAAGATCGCGGCCGCGCGCCGCCGCCGCAGCAAGATCCGCGTGCAGGAGGAGAAGCTCGAGTCGGCGCTGGAGAAGGGCGGCGAGCGGCGCTTGATCCGCGTGGAGGACGTGGAGAAGGAGCTCCCCAAGGTGCCGGAGCACGCCGTGACGCTGCTCAAGCGCACGCCGCAGCTCACCATGAAGGGCGTCAAGGCCGTGGCCCACGCGCTGCAGGTGCTGGTCTCGGACCCGGCCGCCGTCAAGGCCTGGCTCGTGGAGATGAAGGGCAAGGCCAAGCACGAGCTCGACCACTACTGGCT